>JAAAKO020009145.1:0-18423 GCA_010015015.2 Bolitophila cinerea | reverse complement strand
TATAATATTTTATGTATTTATATATATATATATATATATATATATATATATATTGTCGGTAATTTTTAATATAATTGTTATAATTAAAATAGGGTAGAATAGGGTAGATGTTGAATGAATAAATCCCTCACAAAACATTTAAACTGAAAATAGTGCCCAAAAATGTATATCTTCGTTTTGATGAGATAATTTTTGATTGGTTTAAGTGTTTGCTGCTCCATATTTCTAATACATCTAAATCAAACAAGATTATGTACGGTACAATCGTACAATTTGGATAAATTGATAAGAACCACCGTTACGCGCTAAGGAAAAACGGAATTGGTTTTCGTACCATGCGCTTATAAAATGCACCTAAGTATACAACGTATATTTTTATGAAAATCGAAGCACATGTTAAAATACGAATAGATAATACATTTTTTGTATACTTTATGTACTATAGAATAGTTATTTATAAATGAATGTTACCATCAGTACACGTTTCTACAATGTACAATATACATGTATTTTCTCTCAGATAAGAAACTATTGGTAAATGTATATGAATAGAATTTGTTGTTGATAAAATTGTGTAGAATATATGTTATACATATACTATATGCATATATATGTATTATTCCATTCCCTTCACAAGTCTATATTTATAACTTGATTGAAAATATTGTATAGTGATATTACACAAATGCATGCATATACATTTTTTATATATTATATTAATATACAATAAAGTATAACTATATCTATATTAGTTTCAATGCGTTCAATTTAATAATGCATTCATTCATATTAAGTTGTAGATATACATACGTTGTAGGTACAATTGTATATATGAAAAGACCACGTGACCTATATTTTATTAAATTCATGCGACAAACAGATGAACGTAGTAAACATATTACCACATATATAGAATATAATTGTATTATGTATTTTATAAATGGGAACGAAGTTTTTTCCTAGCTAAAATTTACAATCTATATCTATTTATAAGGTTTCGTGGGCAAGATTGCCACAATCAATGCTTTTACTACATTTTCCCCGATCAAGTTGGACAGTGGATGAAAAATTGTTTGTTTCAAAATAAAAGCTAAATAATGGTATTTCAATTATAATTTAAACACCTTTAATTATCTTATTATTTCAAAGGTAATTTATAAATAAAAGACAAACATATATATATATATATATAACATCAATTTATTTGTTAGTATGATCTTTATAAGTAACATTTGTCCAATTATTTTAGTTTTTATAAAGAAAACCTACCATTTTTAAACCAAAATAATTGTTTTTTTTAATCCCTCAAGAGAGTGTTATATATATATTATGGAATAGTGGTAAATTTAAAAAAAACTTTTATTAATATATTTTAATTATAAATTGTTTTATATATAAATATTTTTTTTAAATAAATACATTATTATAAATCGTCTTCATATATTATGAATCTAATGCTTAAAAGTTATTTGATTTATATTTCTAAGAAAGAGACAATTTTACTGACTTTGCAATATATGCCTAACGTCTATTAAGCACAAGATTTTGGAATTCCACTCATATTAATGCACTTTTCAAGTATGTAGATGGAAGATGGCACAGAAATAAGTTTCTTATACACTGTATAGTTTATCAACGATAGTTCTAGATAAAATACGTATCATATATATTGGAAAAGATTTTAAAACTTTACGTTGTGCTGAAATGGATTTTCATTGTTCGCTTATAAGTAATTTAAATATTCCATTCGGCACAACGCGGAGAGTGATTTGCTCACATTTCCAATGATAAGTGAGGAGTTATGTAAATAATTCATACTGTAATATATTCTCGCCTTTTTGCACCGTGAGAACCAAGATGACAGTAGCACGACTTTTAGCTTATATTTCTTTCTTTTTTTTGACAGGGTTAATTTTATTCCGGATAATTTGTATGTAAAAATTAACCTACCTCCGAAACTAGAACCAAACTCAGTGTATTTAAGAATGTAATTCTTTTTACATACATTTCTTTTAACTATTTTTTGAAACAATTCATGTTTACTAATTTTAAAACACAAATGCAAAATTTCAATATCAAAAACTGTGAATGTTGTTTTAAATCCACTTCCATTTGCTTCATACGCATAACTCCATGTCATCGAAAAATATCAATATACGTATTTCATATATATGTATTATGTATACAGTATACTATATTCACACTGCGAATGTGAAAATTACATAGTGAATCTGCGTGTGTATAGAACAACATACACATTAGGATGGAGTGAATCTTGAAATTTAATAATTAAAGGCCTCGGGGTGCCAAATTTTAATAATACAAATTTAAAATAAAATCCATAAATACATATTTTTTCATAAGTTTTTAGTTGTTACAGAGTGACATTTAAAAAACATACCAAACCTGAAGTTTACTTTAGTCGTATAAGCAATGTTTAGAGGTTTTTGCCGTTTTCCATTAAAGAATGAATGTTTTTTAAATGATAAAATGCCATTATAGTTATGTAGTAATATAAGTCAATGAAATCTATTTTTAAAACAGCTATAATCGAGCCGTGAAATGAACTAAACTTTGTTAGATAATAAGTATCATTTTGTAATCTTTTTGGAAATAAATTAAATTTAAGTTCACTTTAGTGAATTAGGGAGGTTTTTATGGCATAAAATTATAACTTTTTTTATTGTAAAAATCCCTTTTTAGGGTTTTTATGGCAAAAAATTATAATTTTTTATTGTACAAATACCTTTTAGGCCATTTCTTGAGCTTTTAATCCTCTCCATTTGTTGTTAAATAATAATTTTGTTTTCGATTGATTGACTTGTACCTGTTAGTAAAATATTATTTACCGCTAGGAAATGGAAGGAGCAGAAGCTCAGGCAATTTCTTTTAAAGAAATTAGGTATTTATTATAGAGTAAAATTTAAATTAAAATGCATAATTGTTAAGGTCCATCTGCTACCAACTAGACCTTTATAAAAATGCATTTTAAATTTGCATTTTAAAAAGTCCTCTTCCCTAATACACATGCAGTTGTTCTCTTTAACATGTGTGAACGCGTTTGTATGTATGCAATGTTCAGAAAATTAGCATGTCGAACATGAGTATGTAGCAGTTCGTGCAACTTTGTAAGTTTGTCGTGTATTTTGTTGTTGTTGTTGTTGATGGATCCTCTAATACATATATGTATGTATATATTTAATATTATATAGTATTTTACGAGTTTGTTGTGGAGTGATGTATAAATTCAAACGTATTTCAAAAAGGGAGTGTCTGTTAAAGAAGTTACATGCAAATTACAGTTTATGGTTGTTCATCTATATTTTTTAGGCTTCGGAGCGTAAATATTACTTGTTAGGATTTATATCTAGATAAGTGAATGGCTCACAATTGCTATACAGATTATAGTCGTAGCGGTATATCACATATTCTATAAGTTTATAATACGAAATTGCAGTCATTCCCAAATTATACGTTTGGCCACCAAAATATACATTACGTTTTATCGCACCCTTACTCATAATGAGCTGTATAATATACAGGTTTTTTATACTATATACCGTAAGTATACAAACATACACGTACATATAGTGCGTATACGTTTATATACTTTCATAAAAAATATACCGAATAAAATATATATACCGAAATAATCGACATGTAAAACCAACGCAACATGTAAACAATTACGATTGTGTGTGTTGAATGACTGACATTGATGATACCGGAATTATCAGGTGTTTGCACACGTGAAATACATTTTTACTCTTTGTGATAAGGCAGCTTTTATATACATGTGTTTCTTATATTCGGAATTTGATGTACTTTGTTATTGTTTTCATAAAGCTTCCAATAAATTACTTATTAATAAATATAAATCATTTGCTAGAATTATTTACTATTGCAGGCGCAGGGTGATTGAATTTTAAAAATATTATTTAATAAAAATGTTTTTTTTTATTTTAGAAAATAATTGTAAATGTATAATTTTTGTAATTGTTGTATAGAAATAGACTATGTTAGTTTATATATTTTTTTAAATGTATATATTTTTTATATATTTTGTAGATAGTTATTTTTAACTAACATTAAAGTTTTTTTTACTATTTTTTATCAATTTTTCAAGTAAGACATTTTCTTTTTCACAAAGAAAAAAGGGTTTTGTGAGAAAAAGCTTTATTAATTTAATTTTATTATTATACTCTAGTAAATTTGGCTCATAAGTATACTTGGGCCTGTTTCCAGAGTCGGTTTTTAAGAGTTGATTCCTATTTAGGAATGCATCTGGTACTTTTAGAATTAATCCAATTTTGATAATTCCAAACCGTATATGGGACTTGATAGGATGAAGCTATCTCATTCAGTTTCATACCTATAGAAGTTCTCCAGTATTCCATGGACAAAATTGCGACCGCGGGTTTAGTTCCAAATAAAAAAGATATTCTTCCGGTGAGTAATCTTTGTTATCCTGATGCAAAAAGAGGACTTTGAATTTGGTTACATTTGTTTATAATTGTTAAATAGAACTTATTGTATTGGAAATATAAGTATTTATTATAGATCGAAGCTTTGAACATGTATTATAAAATATATTCTTTAATACATGCTCGTATAGGATCAAAGTATGACCTGCTAATCAGAATATTATATTTTTTTTACAATTCAAATAACAATAGGTATTTTGAATAAAAATAACATTTATCCCACAGGCTGATACAAGTATAAATACTTTAACTATATGCTTTCATTATATTGTATTGTGGCACCATGTAAAATAAATAAAATGCTTAAACTAATTCTATCTATACAATCAAAACCAAAAAAAGGAAACCCACAGCGTGAAACTGAAAGCAATGACCTCAATGCACGCAACGTTGTTTGACTTCCAGTTTGGGTTCAAAGAACAACTTAAATTTGCATGAAATGCAAAAACTTATTTTCGTTTAAAAGCGCTCGTGTAATTTATGGTCAAAGCGATTTTTTGATCAATATAAATTGTATTTAAATTTAAATTAAATAATTCAAAATTTGTATATTTATATGTATACCTGTAAAAACATTTATAATATAATACATAAATAGGTGTGTTTATATATTGGTAGCATCAATATACGCATGCGCAATCTAGCACATGCTAATATAAATTGTATACTCCTAACTTGTGTTTGTTTTTAATGACTCATGTATTATATACACACAAACACCATTGCGCGCCTCTTTCTAAAAATAAACCGCTGGCTTATGTTTTTTGGATTAATTAAAGCTATGTGGTTTATTAGACAGCCGCCGGCCGAGCACCGTATATACATAATATGCCGATTTGCATATCACAATTTCGTTTAGAATGCATTTGTGTTCAGGCAATATATATAGGTCAGTTTGGCCGTAAAACGGGCTTTATATTAATGTGGGTACGTGAAAGAGCTTGAATGTGTTTACACAAACTTGCTACTTGAAAATGTGAGTGTTTTGTCGTTTGCGGCAAAATTGTGTATACTTATACATACACATATACATATACGTATGACGAGAATCTTGTAATTAATTTAGCTCTTGTTTTAAATTGATGTGGATGTAGATGATGTGTTTATTGTTGAAATGTTATAGTGATTTAGGTAACATGTAGTCTTAAATCATTTAATAATCGTTTTTTAACGTTTTTCTTTTACTCACGATCTAATTTTTTTTTAATAATTCCTATGTTTTGTTATATTATTAGGGTCAATATTTATTATATTTATATAATATATATATTTACAAATTTATTAAATGAACAGTTGTAAATAACTTAAAAAATATACTATAAAAATATATATGTATATATAAATAACCTCTCTATTTTTTGTTCTCTGCCAATTACGAGTAAGAGCTTATGCAGTTTGTATTTAGGCTGTATTCAATTTTATTAGTTTATTCAGGCTAATAACTGTGATTACAGATTTTAGATTTTGTTAAAACATGATTATTATAGAAGTACTTATATACTCGTAAATATTGAAATGCAAATGCTGAGCAATTATACGTTACCGATTTATATTAAAGTATCAATCGCTCAGGATTTATTAAAAATAAGCGATTTGGTAACATAGATGGAAGCGAAAAAGCGTTTTTTTGCTAATTCCAATCGAACACAAGAAATGTTTGTTAATACGTTTGGAAAACAAATATTACGCAAATTATATAAACCATGATAATTTTCACTTTATGTTTCACCTCATAATTTATAATTGAAACTAATTTTCAATTGGCGAACGATTGACAATTCTCGCGCTTTCTTGAATTTTCAGAAATTTACAGGAAAAAATAACAAATGAATTGAACAAAAACTTCCTCGAACATACTTAGAGTGAGATTGCCTAAGCAATTGAAACTCTTAATATAGACTATTAAAACGAAACTTAAATTCATTACATAATAATTTTTATTAATCTCTGTTGAAACTTTCAATCGCTTTTAAATGCGAAATCACTTTCATGAGAAATTTTGAGAGTTATATTAAGAGTTCAATTGCTTAGGCAATCTCACTCTAAGTTTGTTCGAGGAAGTTTTTGATCAATTCATTTGTTATTTTTTCCTGTAGGTATTCTGAAAATTCATGAAAGCGCGAGAACACTGATTATATTATATTTCAAAATATATTGTACAATATCATGTTCTTATACATTTTTATATTTTCACCCGAGCCCAGATCAAACACGTAATCTTCCTCTATTTTGGATCTATTATGCTTAAAAATATATTCTTTGTTCTTCATTTAAAGCTGAACAAGATCTAATTAAGCGATTTTTAGATAAATAAATGATAAATGCTCAGGTTGATATTTAGGTTTATATTCAGGTTTTTATTCATCTCCAAGCTGAATTACGCCTACCTGTATAATAGCTGAATAAACTTATAATCAGTACATTATTATGTAAAACCACATAAAAAATGCTGAATAATTTGTCTATTCAGCTTTTATATAGTACCTGAACAACCTTAGCCTAAATATATGTTTAACTTTATAAACCCAACCACATGAAAAATCCTCAACCTGAATAAATTATGAACAATTTTGCGGAATAAGCTTTAATTTAGCCAAACCACCTAGATAACGGCTTGGCCTGATTATTCACCTAAAATTGGCATTATTCAGCTTCTGGCGGATTTATTTAACTTTATACATCTTTAATTTTTCTCAGAAAAATATGATTTGATAATAGAATACTCATACTCATTTAAAGCAGGGCTATATGTGTGGTACCAAAATTGTTCACTTATTTTCAGCTTGGCGTGACTGTGACCATTGTTCACTGACAAAATAATATGTGCTTTAATATAATTGTTTTTTTTTTTGCTAATAATATTTTTTAACACAAATTTTAAAACATCTTTACTAGACTATTATACTTTATACCTAATAG
The DNA here is from genome assembly GCA_010015015.2 of Bolitophila cinerea. Classification (NCBI taxonomy): domain Eukaryota; kingdom Metazoa; phylum Arthropoda; class Insecta; order Diptera; family Mycetophilidae; genus Bolitophila; species Bolitophila cinerea. The sequence goes on along the minus strand of JAAAKO020009145.1, from coordinate 11,020 downwards.
TCTACAATCATATTTATAAATACTTCAAACATTGGTCGAGAATGAAGAATGGCTAAAAGTTTAATATATTCCCTCAAAACTACTTCACAAACACCCTAGGGGGTGATCTATATAAATATAAATAAATAACCTATAGCTGTTAGGAATTTAAATTTGCCCTGAAGTTGCTATAACACCATTGCAAAAAACGATTACCTAATAAAATTAGGAAACATAATTACTTTATTTACAAATATCTTTAGAAGCTTTGCAGAATGCTATAAATTATATATTACCGGGTTTGCATGTTGGTCGAGTAAAGGAAATAACAGGAGGAAGTACCATTTTAATGCTTGAGTATGCGTTCAAATCTCAACTAAATTATATTATATGTCTGTATATAGTTAATCAAACTATAATATAACATATATAATTTTTCTTATAATAGTTATGAGCAAAGAAGTAAAGAAATCACCATTAGCAGAATACAATTAATTCACCAATAATGCGCTATTGAAAAGCAAGAAGTCTAATTATTATAAGACGTTCTGATGTTGAGATAATATATAATATATAATAATGATATATACGTGGTTTTCCTCAAGTTCGTCAAGTGCAATGTCAGAATATATATAAACACATATATAGGTATATATATTATATATAAACTGCAGCACTGACTGCTGCGCATTGGAATTACATCTATGCGTCTAATGAAAATTCTATTGAGTCACGAACGCTCATATATTTTTGAAATGTTGTTTTTATACAAACGATCCGCTGTATACGCGGATGGAAGTTGAAACGGTTAGTAAACCTATGGAATTGCATTATATGCGGGTCTTTACTCAACAGTACAAGAATAAGTAAATGAATAAATACATAATATGTATATAATAAAATGATATTATAAAATAAGCACGCATATAATATGTATAAATATAATTATATTATATACACATTGTAGTTTATATTATATAATTATATTTTATATCTACAAAACCGGCAGTAGTATAAATAATAAAGACGAGTGCTCATGTGTCCATAACCCGACAAGCGTCTTAGTCGCACTGGGCCTTTACGTCGTTTTCACGGTGTTATCACACAAACACACACACACTCACCAACAATAATATATTTATAAGCAGAAGCACGCTTTCCAACAACGTTCGCAATGACGCCAAAGCAGAAGTCTTGAATCACTCTAAACAAATAATTGTTTGCCTGAAGATTTATATAGTTGTTGTTACCTGGTTATTATATTATATTATATATATTATGAAGCATGGATTTGAGTTATATAGAGATGATTGGATTTATTGTTTGGATTCATAGAGTTTAATATATGCGTATACAAACTTACCATACATTTACATATTATACAAATACAATCATAAATTCATGTTAATTGAGTACGAATGCTTCTGAAACGATGTGAGAAAAATGTTCTTTAGATTAACCTGTGTTGACTTTGCATTGTACTGTATATATTTGTATACATGCAAATACGAGTAGTAAAGTACTTCAACAATGAGTTTGTAAAAGATCGTGTATCTCACACAATTTTTCATAATAGATTTAACACTAGTGCAATATTCTTTCTTTTTAACTCTTTCTCTTGATGTGCGTTCTGTAGGCAAAATCTTACATACAACTACTTTAAATTATGATTTATACATTTAACCATGTACAATTTAAATTGACCGGTAATTGAATTGACACATATATATATATATATATAAATGATACGCTGAATGTGCTTGCACAGTGAACTCACTTTATCAAATTTACTGTATCTGTCTCGTTCTCTGTGTATTAGGGTGTCGCGGTATGTTTAAAAATTGTACACAGAAAATATAAAAAAGGGTTTTTGACATTGTCTTTTTGCGCCAACCACCTTTTGAAAATAGAAAAAATATGCAAAAAAGAGCCAAAAAACAAAGTTAAAAACCAAAAAAAAGAAGAAAAAAAATATTATAACAAACACTTTTTTTTGACTTCACCTTATTCTACCAAAATAAACTTTTGAATTGTTTTTATAACTTTTTTTTGTAAACTCACAATATTTAATATAAATTATTAAATTTTTAATTAATTTTGGCGTATTGTCTAAAAAATTTACGTTTTGGCTTTTCACATTTTGAACTTTTCCGCATTTAGTCGAAGTTTTCTTTTTTTTTTCGTGATGTTATCTAAGGGTTGTTTTGCATGATTTCTTTCAGAAAGAAAAACACAATATTTTTGCCAAATTTCTTTTTTATTCATCGACATAATTTGCACCTAAGGCGATACAATTGGTCTAACGCTTCTTTAATTTTTGATACCATGTTTTTGTTTTGAACGCTTGAGCTTTGCTTGCAAAATAGGCCTTAGTTTTGGTAATTACTTTTTTGTTGGTGCAAACAGCCAGTAGACGCTGGGGCTAACTCTGGCGAATACGGGTGTGGGGCAACAATTCAAAGTGCAATTCATGCAATTTGACCATCGTAGCCATTGACTTGTAACACTGGTGCATTGTCTTGGTCCACATGTTTTTTTCTTTGCCAAATAGGCCGTTTTTTCTTTTTTTTCAATTGTTGGAATAACGCTATGTATATTATTCAGAATTAATCGTTTTTCCTTTCTTAAGACAGTCAATAAACAAAATACCATACGTATCCCAGAACACTGACGCCATAACCTTTTCAGCCGACTGCTGTGTCTTTGTATGTTATGGAATGCTTCCACCTATACCTCAATCCACTCAGCTGACGACCACTTTGACTCTGAAGTGTAATGGTGTATCCTGTTTTCATCCATCGTAACATGCGACGTTTTTTTATGACTAAAAAGCTTCAGTCAGGCCTCCGATCGTCGATTCGTCGATTCGTTTTTGTTTTTTATGCAGTGTTAACTAACGCGGCACGCACTTTGCTTTGAGCTTTTTCATATCCAAATTGGCGTGTAAGATTGTAAGCACACTGCCATATGATAACTTTTGAAACCTCAGCTACCAATTTTGCGGATTTTTTTTACGTTTTCTTCGTTAACAGCGGTATTTGGGCAACCATTGCGTTAAAAGTTGTTGCTACGACCACGATTAATTTCATTATACCATTCGCAGACGGTTGATTTCTCTGGAGCAGAGCCTGAATAATGCTTATCAAGCCACTCTTTTGCTTCTTTCGCATTTTTTTTATGAACACACAAAAATTTTTTTTATCTGTCTTTTACAAATACACTAACATCTAACGTCAAACTCTATAACTTCTGAACGAGTCGTCCGATTGTCATGAAATTGACAATATCCTTTAAGAGATGTAGCTATCGAATGCCGTCAGTTGCAGAATTTCTTGTTTAAAACAATTTGAATAAAATAATTTGTCTTAAATTTTTAATGCTTAACATTTTTTTGTATGCATACAATTATGAGTTGGTTTGGAGAATTTTTCTTGAGAGACTTAATCTCAGGGCGATAGCGCATTATCGTCACCGAGTATTTTTGTTGTTGTTTTTTTTTGGTTTTTCAAAAATGAGACCTAACTACAGGAAAATGTGACTTTTTCTCAGATAAAATCCTGATAATATTGCACAGTCAGGTGTGGTTTCATATGTATATAAAGTTATATTTATCAAAAAATAAATCAATATTATTTTTTGCATAAATACAACATATAATGAAATGTTTTGGAATTTATTTATTTATTTATATCATATCTCAAAAGCTGTTATCAGTTCTTCTATATATAAAAAAATATATATCCCATAACCCACAGATATGCTTCTTTTTTATTTTTTTTTCACGCAATCCGTCACAGTGCACACTTTTTTATTATTGTTATTATTATTATACACAACTACACGTTATTTCACGTATATATTACAAATATAGAATTTGTTTTTGTTACTAGCATTTCTCGCGAAGGCAATAAGTTCTATGAACTCGAATATTAGTGCACCAACATAAATTAGCTGTTCTGCTTTTGTAATATGTGTTATGTACTTACATTGAAGTCTACGAGTAAAGCGCAACGCATTGTTATCATCAAACACTATACTATAACTACGTTACTCGTTATTGCTTGCAAGCCTATATATAGGCGTATGTCAGTTTTCCAGTAACCATATATAAAGTGGCATCAGTTAAGTTTTTATTGTGTATAAAAGACTTGTTATACGCATGTGATGTCTTATTATATACATTATTTTATAAATGTGTGTGAGTGTGTGTGTTGTATATATATATAATTAATTCGAGGCAATATTAATTTGTCTACATAATATTTTTAAACCCTGCAGCCTGACAAGGTGGTTAATTAGCAATAAATCTGAAAATAAAAATGAGAATACTGAATAAAGTTTAGATCAAAGTGTGGGCTGGTGTTTGAAGCCCTGGTCTATTATTACCGGGCTTTTGTTTATTTAGATCTTGTTTCCGAAATTTTTATAATCACATTTTTATATTATATATTTTATTATCTTCGTCATGGAATAATTCAACGTCATACAAAGAATGGCCTTTCAAAACCAATCCAATTTATTCAAAAACTAAATCATATATCAACGCATTTCTCGATTGTATCTAATTCTCACCATTTATTACACTAAAAAATGATGTCACAGACACTTCCACATAAACACTAAACACCGCATCAAATGTATATAGATTCAATTATATACTTGCATTATTAATATATTATATATACATATGTGTATTTATATATGTATACTGCTCAAACCATATGAATAAAGGGTTGTAAAATATGCGATCAAGTGGCAACTCCAGTCAGCAGTGCGTATATAAACGATATATGCTTACAATAAACCGGTTCAACAATGAATATATATAACCACCCAACATATACAATACATAATATAGTATTTACTTGTATACACATTATTATCCGCTTCTCGATACTTATATATTATGTACATTTATTTATATGTATTGCGTATGTTTGTGTTTTTTAAATACAAATGAGCGAGAGTGCATATACTCGTTTTGGTAATTGATATAGTATAATATACACATATGGACTTATAATACAACCCAAAAATACACTCACTCTGAAACACTTCGGTCGGACACATATTTGTGATGTGATGATTCACCAGCAGCAACTATATACTTGACTTGACTCGTATATGGCGCATGCAAAGAAATGAATTCGGCTTGTGTCTTCAAGATAAAGAATTCCCTTTTCCAATAAAATAATATATAGGTAATACATATTTGTATGCACATATAGAATAATGTGGAGCGATCTCCTAAATATATTTGTTTATAAAAAATATATTTTTAAAAGTTTTTTTTTTAATTTATCAAGTAAATTAATTCAAGTAATTTTCAAAGTTGACAAAAATATTACAATTTTTTTTTGTTTTTTATCGATCCACTGTATTTTTACGTATACTAAATGTACATATTCAATATATTATAATATTATACGAGCGGAAAAACACCTGATGGTGCACAAGGAGAGAGCATATGTAAGCAGACGTTGCTATGCATGTAATAATATTATTTCCAACGGTATTTTTCACATATTGGCAAATAAGATTCGCACTTAATTCGTCTGCGAGTAACCAAGGTGTCTGTGAATACATAAAATCTGTAAATTCAGTATGTAAACATGTATGTATATATTATATATATATATATGCAGAAAATATATTGTAAACGCGATATTTTATGTTTGAGCATAAATATGTGGCTTCATACGTAGAAAAATGGTAAAAAATATAAAAAAGTTTACGTTTATATCAAAGTAACAAAAAAAAACACATAGATAATCCATAAATATTGTAAAGATGTGGATGTTATTAGTTTACACATACATGCATTTGATATACATAGTATCCTAAGAATTGTAGATAATTACTCTTTGTAATGCGTAAGCAGTACACGGATTGTCCGATTTGATTCGTACGTGTACGTGAGCGTGTACGTGTTCTTTTTAAAGCACATATACTATATATTTATACATTGATTTACTATGTGCAGCAAGTACACAATTAAAACCATTTACCTCACGGACTGCAACTATTTGAGTATAATGTACTTGTAATTGTTATTAATCTATGTTGAGGTCTAAACTTGTACTTCCTTTAGACATTTTTTTAAGTGATACGGTAAATTGCTATTGTTTACTATATTTACAAATCCGATCTAATCGCTGAATGCATAATGAATTACATAAGTTTTATTTCATATGGCAAATGCTGATTGGTTTAATTTTGAAGCAATATACAGGTTGTCTTATAAGTTATAAGTCATAATTAGGCATTTTTTTTTTAAGTCTAAAAAAAATAAATTATAGTGGCTTATTACATTTTTAAAATAAAATAAATTGAATTTAGGATGGCTATTTGAAACCTTTAAAATGTGAAATATTTTCTAAACCACACCGAGGTAGAGTTTTTATGTGTATCCCCATAGTATTCCTAATCCGCCTATTTTGCTAAGGTCCAATCCTCATTCCTGGGTATTGCTAAGTTAATTTGCGTAGGTATATTCATATTTATATCATTAATTTCTTTCGGCGGCTATTAATGTCTTTATCCATAGTAATCTTTCTGAAAATTCTCTTCCATAAGATTCTCTGTGCACCTGATAATTGGTAACTACTCATCTTAGTCCTGACTTTTGAGGCTTATCTCTGGTTCATTTCCGCATGCTTGACCATAACACAATCAAGCATTTTAATCCAACTTTCTTACAGCTACATTCACTTCTACATATTTTCTGCACTTGAAAGATATAACAATTAATAACATCTGGTGACGAGTTATCTGATATTGTTACTGAAACCAAAGCATCATTGGTGCCTTGTTTACATAACCCTAGTATTCTGGATTAGTTTGCCTCCCTACCATTTTTGAAATTGAGCGTCCTTCGTTGGTTGCAATGAAGGCAAATCTCTATTCGAATAAGCAGTGAAAATGAGTTTAGCACTTATATAATTGTATTATAATAATGTAATAATGTTGAGATATATTTTCCCCCTGGGAATAACCTTTGAGGAATACTGGTAAAAAATATGTATTTTTGTACCTTGATCCAAGATGGCGGACTTAGCTCACCTAGTCCATGGTCAAAAACTTGGACTTTTCAACATTTATTTACTTAACCAACATATGAAAAAAACAGAAATATTCTACCTTTTGCACTGGACTATTAATGAATTGGCCGTAAAATACCCAATCATTTAGAATCTAATTTAGTTTTTGTGAAGATGTTTTTTATCATATTTTCCCAAGTATTTATTTTACCTCGATCTTATCCCAAGAAAGGACTTTTAGTAAAAGTAAAGTAATGATTATTTATTTACATCTATATTATGCCAATAAAAGCTACATGGAATCCACCATACGTCTCTCAAATGACAATTCTATTTATCTACGCCATCATTCTTGTATACATAAGTCCACCTGATACACGCTTTACATTCTACAGTACACTCTAATAAAGTACGAGTGCATTCTACAAAAAAAACACACTTCAAATGCCGTGTTCTTGATTGACGTTCAACCGACAAAAGAGCATACGCCTTTAATAATTATGCGGCTATACGCGATCAGCACAACATACACGCACAGGCACACACACATAAATATGTTGAAAGCTCAAATACGCGAACACACACTCTCGACAGCCCGACAAACAAATTGGTATATCTTTGTAATTCAAATGTGCGTTATTTTTAACTTGTGAGCGAGTTTTTCATTCACAAAACGCATAAATTTAGACTTATAGCACGCACGCATCATCTCTTTCTCTCTCGTCTTCGTATTCCTATTTTCAAGTCTTCTTTGTTTATAAAAAAGCGCGCGCTTTTGCAGTCACTGGGACTGGTGTGGAGTAAAATGTGAATAGCAACACAAACGCAAATATCGATCTCGGCTGTATTGTATAGATGCATAAATTATATATTTATATAAATTTTGTCTAAAAATAGATATTTTTTATGCAAACGAAAACCTATAGTAGACTTTTATATGTATTAGCTAGAAAAAGTCATAATGTAACACATATTTGCTGTCCAATGATCAAACTGCAGTAACTTCTGTTTTAGGTTATAAATTATAAAACAGATTAAAACATGTATCACAAAAATGTGCTTCAGATTTTTATTTTTTATTTTGCAATTTTTACATGTTTTTTTTAATCTGGTTTAATATGGCATAAAAATGTTGCACAATATTGTTTTCTTTTCGGACAAATTACATTTTTTGGTAGTATTCATATATATATATATAATTTTATTTTACCATAACTCAAGTCAGAAATGACACATGTTGCATGATGAAAAATGTGTTTAAAAATACTTTTTATTTTTAATCAATTACAGACATATTTTAAAGCACATTAAATTCTGTCAGCTACAAACATTACTAAAATCTTAGACAATATTATATATATATAATGAACATATTACAAATAGTTCTTATTTTGTATTTAACAAAAAAAAATACGAAAAGCATCAAAATTAAAAAAAATATATATACAAATAAATTATATGCCGACATAAATAGACCATCGACCGACAGACTTGTTCCAATGATAAAATACAATAATCAATATATATTTAAAACACACATAACATTTTTCACAAATTGATACAAATGTTATGCGGTGCTCTGTTCAATTTGTATAGGATGATAAACAAGAGAGAACAGGTGTATGACATGATATGCAATTTAGTGCTAAATATTGATAAAAGTTGTGTGTACCATTGCAGGTGGCACAGGAAACTTGGAGGCGACTCCACTTTTTCGAAACTCATTATAATATCGCTTTTATGCGAGTATATAGAACACACCATATATACATATACTCGTACATTGAGTTATAAGTTACTCGTATGTCAAGTGCTGGTTTTAACCCTCGGATGACTTAAAAGTTGTTATTAATTATATTATATCAAAACGTCTGGCTAGACTTCAACGATAATCTTGTACAAATCTAAAATAATTTAAATTATTTATTTGAATTAAATTTAATTTATTTATAAGAAATTGTTATCCTTGAAAATCATTCTCCATTCGTTGGAACCATTTTTTGAAGCACTTAGAAGTGGGTATCTCCAAAACGAGCTGTTAGAAGTCTTCAACACGTTGAAAAACGTTGAAAAACGTTGACCTAGAAATTTATTTTGGATGCTCGGGAACAAAAAGAAGTCATTGAATACCAAGTCAGGACTGTAAGGCGGATGACCCATAAATTCGGTCTTTTGAGTGCTTAAAAATTCTCTTATGTGAGGCGATGTTTGAGTGCTCTCATTGTCTTAGTGGAGGATGTTTTGTCTTTGGCGGTTGGTTTTCCTAAATTCTCACCAATTTTCTGGCAAACAAATGGTTGAGTACCATTCATAATTGTCTTTCTTACCTTCATCTAATGGTGCTGTTGCGACATGACCAGATTTTCCCAAAAAACAGGCGACCATTTACCTTAAAGTGCTTCTTCTGCAAACAACTTTTGTTAGATCATGCTCGTCTTGGAACAACCATACATTCGATTGCTGTTTGTTTATGGGCTCATATTCATAGATCCATAATTGGTCATATGTTTCGATATTATATATGTGTTATGAACCGCCGCGGCTGAATTTACACCAATCTACACGAGCTATTTTTGGACAATTTTTCAATTAAAACAGTACTTCTTAACGAACATATTATGTTAATGTATAATATCCAATTTGTATGTACAAATGCACAAGGATACTTCAATCTCTCAGTATGTCACATGACGATCTTGGTATTATCGATTGTTTCTGGCACAACAATTTTTTTGACGACCTTCTACAACGATCGATGGCCTCGATTTAATTCGTAATACCAGCGTTTCACAGTGTCTAAGTGTGATACTTCATCGACTAAAGTCAAAATAAGTTAATCGATGCACTCTTGTCTCGATAATCCAAGTCAAAAATCGTAATAAATCATCGCGCGAATTTTGTCACGAGTTAATTCCATTTTTTGGCCTAGATGCTTTTTCAACTCACTGTAAGCAGAACAAATTGTGTTTGTACATGTAAACGTTCTATGTGAATTTAAGCTAAAAATGTCTACTTTTTCAAAGGTGACACTTCAAGTGATCAGAAGAAATTTGATAGGCGCACAATATAAAAGGACACCTCGTATATATTTTTTTCTTCATTAAAAAAAAAAAAAAATCCGTTCAAAGGAGACTATGTGCTAGGTTTGAGTTGGATCAGATACGCCGGTCTCAAAACAGAGGTCTTTAACCACCAAAAAAAAGTGAATAGATTTTGTAATGATTATAATGTTTGGAATTTTTATAAAATAATAAAAAAAACTTACATCATAGTTTTTAGTGCATATTTTTGGTTGCTCTGTAAGAAAAATAGAAGACTTATAATCCCGAGATGTCCGTCCGTCCGTCCTTCATTTAGTATCATGGCCCAAACATTACGTCCTAGAAAATTAGAATTCAGAACAAATCTTAGCGTAAAAGAAAAAAAAATATGCATCCTTGATTAATTTTTATTTAATTACGCCGGGGTTTTCTAGAGCAAACACTTTTTTATGCAATTTTGCTTATAGTTATCCCAAAGGGCCTATTACGACATCCGAATTATTTTTAGTAAATAGTAATTAAAAAATAAAAATAAAGAAAATTATTTTTCATGGTGTCCCAAATGTATATATTTTTTTATTTTATTTTAATATTATTTAAAGCAAAAACCAATTTGTAACTTAAAAATTTAAATTTTAATTTTTTTTAAACTTAAACGTGTTTATGTGTCAAGCTTGAGCAGGATCAGATAAGTGGAAGTGGGTTAAATGGTGTTGAAAAATCTATTGATGGTCATATATAGGGTTGTCAAAAAAGTGACCATAGGGGAGCAGCGCATAGTGGATGATTCCCTGCCAATCCCACCAAACACAAAGCAAAACCTTACTGGCCGTCAATCCGGGCTTGGCCACCGTCTGGGCCGCTTCACCGTGCTTCAACCACGACCGTTTGCGCTTCAAGTTGTCGTAAGTGACCCACTTTTATCGCCAGTCACCATCCGCTTCAGAAACGGGTCGATTT
>JAAAKO020009134.1:0-18424 GCA_010015015.2 Bolitophila cinerea | reverse complement strand
AAACGCTGCTTTGCTATCACGAGCAGATAAAGTACATGTATTACAACAGAAACGTCTCAAAGGTTTAGCATACTGGTGCACTAGCTTCTTATCGCGATCAGTATCGCGAGCATTCATAAAACATTAGACCTTATGTAAATAAATCTCCTATTGCTGTAGTTTTCAGAAGGATTTGACAGAAAAAAATAATGACTTTCGTTAGTAGAAAACTGCAAAGGAGAGATAAAATCGTGTATTTAACTGACAAATTGAGTGAGTGAGTTTTAGTAGAATATGGCTGCAGGTTGTCTTCGTTACCCGATCAAATTAACGGTAGCTGTATTAGTTAGATGGAAACATCTGAAATTAAATCCAATATTTACAAATCTATATAAAATTATATAATACAAATATTTCTACTATAAGAATACTAGTAGAAATAATTTCATTTTAAAAAGACATTATTTAAGCTTAAAGCAATATTATAGAACAGATAGTACTTACCGCATTTTAATAAGTATATGTTATAGCCACTTTAAGTGGAGCGAAACATTATGACTATACAAGTTGTGTGCAAGGCTTAGCTTTATTTGTCCTACACGATTGAATCATAACACACGTAAAGTTGCAGATTTAGGGTGGTTAATAATGTGGCGACATGCCCTATTATAACGATTTAGAACTAAACTTCAATGAATACGAACCATCAGTATACCTAATCATTTTCTTCAATGTGTGCGTGAGAGTGGTATGAAACCATAGATAGATAGATAGATATAAACATTTTAGATATTTACTACCCTAAATGCACGTTGGCATGCAGGCCTCGCAAATTGGGACCATTATGCCTCCTCAGTGATACTGTTTATACTGTACCACTCTTCAACAAACAATTTGGATTGCTCTATAAAAGAGACTATACAATCGAGTTTGGTATGGCAAATCTCGCTTGGTTTTTCAGAAAAATCGTTATCCAAAGCGATAAAAGTCACGGAAAGTGATCGTCAATTCTATTCCTCTGCAGAGTCTTAAGTACACTGCTCGAATATATTTCCTGTGAGTAAGTGTTTATTAAAGCATTACCGGTAAGCACATTTACAATGGTGTTTAAAATATAAACATGAATAATAACAAAAAAAAACACAACAACACGATGCATGATAATAATAAACAGTTAGGTTTTCCTAAGAACTTTTTGGCTTATAGATAATTTGCCTATAGGTATACCGACTTAAGCTGAAGCTTCTTACGGTTCATGTCTTTAATTTTATTGGCGTCTCTTGTGTTTGGCTTACAGAAGAATGTTCTGGTTTGCCTACACGTAACAAGGGACTGCTATTGTATAGAATGCATTTTTTGAATGCGGTCATAATTTTAGCGCGTATATTTGCACACGCTATACCAATCACCGGTTCAGGACCCGTAAAGGCTGTAGTTGAGCCTTGAGCCATTTCGAGCCAGCTCATCAGCCTTCTCGTTTCCCTCAAAGCCGGTAGTCCAGGTATCCATAGGAATTCAAAGGAGTAAAGTTGATCTAATTGCCGCCTGACTATCTGACAAAAACTTTATGTGATTGTCTTTGGTACAAACTTCGAGTTGTTTTTCTACATCCGATAGTATGGCTAAAACCTCAGCTTGATATACAGTAACATATCTGCCGAGAGGTTTTCAGCCGTATTCACGCCCAAATTATTTTAGGTTTTAGACCTTTTAGACATTTTAGGACATTTAAAACACATTTTTTATCTTATAAAAACTGGTTTTATTTAATTATATCTTAGCATATGCTAATATTAAAATTTTAGGAAACTCATGAAACATTTTAGGAATGTTTTAAAGTGTCTAAATGGTCTAAAACTTAAATTATTTTTAGCGTGAATACAGACGATTGATAGGTTTAAATTACCTTGTAGCGAGAAGATACCGGTTCCAGACATATTGTAAATTATAGAACCATCCGAATAAACAGTAAACACACTTTCGTACACTAGAGAATTTATAACCACTCAGTATATTAATCGTGTACGGTTTAATAAAGGTGAAAAGGCTTCGAGTGATCAGTAGTGGAATTCTGTCTGGCGTTGACTAAGATGTTTTGTACCAATATTGCCGCTCACTGAATTCTTATGCGTTGAGCGTATTTCTTATCGGAAAAATGACAGAATCGCAAGGCAGTTCTCATAGCTCAAATCGGGTCTCGAAAATCCGATGAATTGAGTATGATTGCGTTGCCACTCTAAAAGCCGCTAAACTCCCATTCTTGATTGTCCTGCAGACGTAAAGTGGTCATGTTTGCAATTTCCTCTATAAATAGTAAGAGGGTCGTTTAATTAAGAAGGGCTTGAAGAGCTGCCGTTGGTGCCGTACGAATGGCAACAGTTGCACATATACATGCGATTCTTTAAATTGACAACAGCTTGGTTTTATTTTAACCCTTGGCCACCATATAATGTCTCTAAAGGTTATCATTGGCCTAATCACTGATGTGTATATCAAGAAGATTACCAGTGGAGATAGTCCCATTTAGCTCCGATGGCACTTCGACATAGCCATAGGGCTCTGGTAGCTTTACGTATCTTTGTTTCGATATGTTTTTTAAATAAGAGTTTCCTATCTAAATAACCCTTAAATATTTTACCTCGTTTCTAAGAATTAGCTCAACGCCGTTTAGGGTTTATGGTTAGATTATTTATACATTTCTAGGTAAATAGTACCATACTAGTTTTTGTATGGGTTTACATTTTATTTTCTGTGCACCAATTTTGTACAATGAGTAATGCACTTTGCATTACATTGGAGACTGCGTGTCGGCGTCTTTACCTACAGTCGTTATAGTATGGTAATGTCGTCTGCATAGCCAATTGTGTAGTAACCAAGTGCATATAACATGATTAGGAGGCTGTCAATCACAAGGGTCCACATGAGTGGAGAAAGAACCACACCTTGTGGACAATCTTGTTGGATTCAACCTGAATAGTTCTACAATTCAGTATATTTTGAGTATCTATTTTATCAATGAGTTATTGATGTTAAACTTCTTTGCTGTAATGTGCAGTGAGTTATAGTTCATTTATTTTAAAGCTCCTTCAACGAGTACGGAGTACAACACATGATAACCACAAAACACAAAAAAGACAATATACATAAACCATATTTATTCAAATCTACATAACATTTTAACCACATAAAATCATTTCCGTGCCACACAAAATCTACGACACACAAAACCCACATAAAATGTTTTCTATAAAAAATGTTTCCGTAAAACATAAAAATTTGGAACGCCCTGTAAATTGACATATTAGTGCTGCCAACGCTGAGCTATCACTGCTACCAGTTAGTTGTATCCTACAAAACCTACATAAAATGTTTTCGTACAACATAAAAATTCGGAATGCCCTAACAATATTTTTACCTTAAATCTGACAATCCTCACACACAGACAAATTATGACTTAAATAATTCGGCCATATTGATTTTGTGTGGCGTGAAAAAAATGTGTCATTTTGACAATGTGTTATATGGTTTATATGTAATGTGAGCTGCACCTCCTTCAACATCCAAAAAAGTGGCATGCACCATTTCTTTGTACAGAAGTGCTTTTTATAATTTTAAAAACAAAATTGTGAAAAGCTATTAAAGTCCTTACCAGGATTTGGTATACATAAAAAATAACATTATTAAGAAAACATTTAAAGGATAACAAATTTCCATAAATGCAACGTTTTTCCATATATAGGTATAAGGTCGTGTTGTGATATTTAACTTAACTGATTTTTATAACATTATTTGTGTTCCATATGATTGTGGAGTATCTACAACATTTTATGGATTTATTATTGGATCAAAATAAATCGAACATTTCAATATATAATTTAACACAAAAACATCAACACAGGTAAAAATTACTGACCACATATAGAAACAAAATTTCACAGAATAAAACAAATGAGCACATAGAAAATCAAATTACCACATCTAAAATAAATTGAACATCAAAAAAAAAATAAACGAACATTTAAAAAATAAAATAATATTTATAAAAACAAATGCACACTAGAAAATAGAAATTACCACAGGAATAAATGAAATGCGCATACAGGAATTAACTTTCCAAACACCTTTTTTTCTTTCTCTGTTGTTGTTTTGTTAAAATAAAGCGAACAGCGCAAATAGTCATTGGCGCGCTGACACGCGTTCCCCTAATTTTTGTGACAGAAAAAATAATGTATTTCTGTTTTCATTTTTGAATTTATATCATATTTATATCATTTGTTTGTGCTAATTTTTTTATTTATTATGTGGTCACAAATATGCGCACATTTTTGATTTGTTTTAGTGGAAGTTTTTAATTTTTTATTTCGCATTTTTCATATAATTTGTGTTTTATTTTTAATTTGATATTTTTCAAAAAAAAAATTTTTTTGTGCGGTAAATTGGGAGCATTTATTATTATCTGCTGTATTTTTTTGTTATGCATTGCGTGAACATTTTATGAAAACTTATATATGCAATGAGATGTTTATATTTACAACATCACCTTCTATATGGAGATATATATATATATTCTCTCTTCTTGTTGTTCAGCATCCTACATTTATAATAAATTCGTTTTCGCCAAATCAACAAGAACTAACAATAGTGCCCAATCATAACGGTGCTCGTTTACACAATACTTTTTTTAAACCGCTAAAGTATGGAACAGTCTCCCACATGAAATTAAGAATATAAACAATATAAAGAAATTTAAATTAAAATGTAAGCTGTTTTTAAGGTCATTACGGCTTTATTTTTTGTATTGTTTCATTTAAAAACGATGTTCAGATGGGTACAGCATAATTCGAACTATTACCAAAAATAATATTGACAAATTATCAGTCATAGATTTGGTAAATTTGATCGAGAGACCTATACTTGTTATAAGCGGAAAAAAATATTATGTGTGAATTATGACAGTGTAATGAATGTGTGAATTAATAATTAAGAATGTCCAGCAGTACCTTCCGCTTGTACCGTAGATTTTTTTTCTATAGAGAAGCTTTGTGCTTTTTGCACGGCCCCGGTTTTCTCACTGAGGGTGAGAGAACGCTCCTCTGTAGTTTCCCGTATGCACTGGCTTGACACAACCGATTGAGTCGCGGGAAACTTTTCAGTAAAAAAAAATAAAAAAGTTACTCAAAAATTAACATTTGTATTTAGAAAAAAAAAAATAACAGGGCAGAAAAAAAAACTTTACGCAAATGGCCAAACGATCAAAAATTAAATCTAATAACTAAATTCTGAAATAAAACAACTTATATTCCTAAATCTAAATGGGTGTGTGATTTTGCGCGCGTGTGTGTGTGTGTGTGTGTGTGTATGTACGTATTTTCTATCAGCTCTCGGTCCCAAACCCAGAAAGCGGTCTTAAAAAAAATGGCGGTGTGAGTGTCAGCCTCGAGGAAAATTCCAATTTTATTTCTAGGATCTTACCTTTTCCTGGTGACCACAAACCACAGTGTATATTACTAGAGGCAATATAATCGTACTTCTTCCTTTTTTGATTAATAATTTTTGGTTGTTTTGGACATATCTCAAAAATTCTTCAACTACGTCCTCTGCAACTTTATTCTTCGAAATGATCGAGTTTCTACTTCTCTACTGCGTTTCCCACTTTAGATTTATATCAAGTTATGCATACGTGTATTATAACGTATCGTCGTGTTCGCATGTCGCATCACCAGCCTCTCACCATTCTTCTCACTCTATCCTGCATGCGAATTACTCTGCGTTCTCGATGATGAGAGATCTTTTCGATGGTGTTTTGCCGGTGTGTCGGTGTATGCATGTATTGTGGAATAAATTGTATCGTGTACTTAAACTATTGTGTGTGGGCGTGTATGAGTTTGTGTACTTAGCTTAAAGTTACATGGATCTTATATTTTTACAATTTTGTATATGTATTCGTGCTCTGTGATTTTTTTTGTATTATTTGGGTAATTCAACTTTAGTCCCGTGCGTGCGTTCGTTTATGGTTAGCTTCCCAAACTTTGGGTACAACAGAATCCGATGTCGACCCAGGCAAGTAATAAAATTCTGCAGTGTCACTTGCAACTTAATGCTTTTTTCTTTACTAACATTAGTAACTCTGACATTTCAGTATACAGAAATTCTAGGTAAACCATCTGGAGTGAGTTCAGGGAATGTCTTTTCAAATATAACATTCCAAATCCAATTCCATTATCAAAAGATGAGTTCGAGAGTTCTTCTATAATTGGAACAACCTGGGCTACTATAAAATCGACTTTTATATCGATTCTTACATCTGGTAAGGATGAATATACAAAAAATAACGTTATGCAACCAGCACTATCTATTGTAGAAAGATGGTTTATAAAAAAACAACTTTCGGTTACTCCGCCAAAAAAACCATTGGTTCTTTTTCCCATAAAAGATAATATGAACAGCAACGTTTATTAGATGGAAGTTTTGGAGTGAAATGCAGCTTTTGACGGTTGCAAAAATTGAGGGTTGGGGAGAAAATCCCGAATGCCAAAATACCAAATCCAAAATCCCAAAATTCTGTTGAGGCTTGACATAGACGTCTGAAAGTAGTTGTAGGACGAACATTTTTTTGCTTATATAAACTTATTTCAAACTTAGCGAAAGAATTGCAAAAATAAGAATTCAATTGATATTTTTTTTAAATTTATACTTATCAATTATATATTCATTTATAATATCTTTTTATTTATTTTTAAGTTTAATACAGCAATTAAAGTTGTTGTTTTTTTAATTTTAACATTAAATATTAATATAGTATATTACAAAAAAAATACTAAAAAAAAACAGAACAAAAAATACATAAAATCAAAACAATGGAACAAATAATAAATAATAAATAAAATTTTCGGGATTATATCCATTCGAGATTTCGGAATTCGGGATTTTGTCCCCATCCCAAAAAATTGATTATGCTGTACAATCGGAAAGCAATTTGGTATGTAAGATTTGGTATGAATAATTTGGTATGTCTCGTATATTGTATAATGTATATATTGTGTGTTCTTGTTTATTTATATTGTGTTATTTAAACAGAAATTAAATAAAAGTATTGGTACCGTTAAGGAATCGGAAGCTATACCATTATCGATGCTTGATGAATATATAACTACGCAACCTTCATCCGTTGCAAGTTCATCACGTTTGACAGGAAAGGCCCAACGAAAACGACGTTGCAATGATGACGAACGTGCGACTGAAATGAAACAGGAAGAGCTGTCACAGCTGTGACAATAGTTAAATAATCTTTGCTCCGCAATGAGGTTACCATCACCATATGATTTCATTAAATTAGGACGCAATGCAAACTCGTCGTCTCCCACGATTACAAATGGGTAGTGAGCCTGAGCCTGTGTCCTGGTAAAGGTTTTTGTGGTGGAAAAATTATTGAACCGTCTTCATGGCATTCGAAAATGTCGATTTGTTGAAGACACCCCCATCGGATTCAAGCCTTTAACAACTGTGGATAAATATTTTAAACGCGCATTTCAATTACCCAATGTCGACATAAAAAGGCGATGCCACAATAAGTACATGCTTCCCATCCACTGCAGCCAAACAGTTTAAAAAAATATAATGATCATTGAATTTCGTGTCAATCTCTTCCCATTCTTATTTTGTAGATTGTGCCTGTAAATATAACACAACCAAAATATTTTTAAAAGATAAAGAAAAATTCAAATAATGAGTTTACCTTTAGATATATTGGCTCCAAAACTGAATAAATGGCATCAACTCGAGTGATTTCTAACTATTGCTAGTCGATAGAAAATGCAACGTCAATTCCAGACGAACTTTGAAGCTGATTTCATTACGCATGTTGGTGTCTTTTTTTTGAATTATAGGAGCAACCGAATCATGCAAATAGTCGAAATCCTCTTTGGACAATCGATGAAATTCTGAGTATAATTTCCGTTCTATCTAATGTTGAATACACAATTCTGGAAATAGTTTTCTGCAAACACCTTACACATCTCGCTTTTCCAACCAATCGGTCACCCAGCATGATCGTTTTTTTGTTTTTGCTGGTCGTCATCATCGTCTAAAAGAAGATATTGGGGAGAAAAGGGTTGCTTCCTCATTAAAAACAGTTAGGCTAAACCTTTTAAACCAAGATTTTAAAGCTGTGTGTAGCAAATTAAATTTAAAAGCACCAGTCATAATTAATTGAGTATATTTTAGACTTAAATCCTCTAGATTGCTTTAAAAAATATTGAAATTAGCCCAATAAATAGTTCCAATTACTATAAAATTAACAGCAATCGATATAAACCATCAAAAAAAGAATTGACAACAATTTCAATTATTAAAAAAAAGTGTTTATTCTTAATCATATCTATCTTTAAAAATAAACTTAGACATAATTCTACCGCGTCATCTGATTTGGCAAGACATCCAAAAATTATTATAGTATATCGATTAAAACATTAACCGATTACTGAAATAGAACTACATTAAACAAAACAAACTCGAACAGACACTCATTAGCACTCATGTGTATATGTATTTGCTAAGTCAATTATGAAACTTTATATTTCGACTGAATTTTTATAGAAACATATTCACGATACAAATTATGCAATTTTATACTATATTTAGCAATAATTTAAGTTTAAATAATTAAATAATCATACTAAAATAATTAGACCGTTAATAACATGCACTCGCATAAAAAAAACACATTTAACACGTAAATGAATGGACTTGAGGCTCAGTTGAAATAATGTTTCATTGATTGTCGTTGCACATGCAGTTTATGCACATTGTACAATACATAATTCAAAATTGTACTATACGCATACATATATAAATATATACAGACAATTATTTAAGAAATTCAATTATTACATTAACATACATATCAAAATTATCGTTTTAATAACAACAACAAAAAAACTATCAAATATTAAAATGTGGTTCGTCGCTTTGAGTCTTTCGTTGTTCAAACAATTATTTTTACAACTAAACAAGCAAACATTGTCACATATCAACAGTAACACAAAATGTATAGGCTGTCTTACATAATATGTATAAACATAATAAATCATCAATTATAGAATGGTCTATTGGTCGAATGGTCACAGAAGCAAATATTTTTTTTAAATAAATTCAGTGAACCACAAAATTTACCACCGCATTTTTGTCAGAATCCTTTTATAGCACCTGTGAGTTTTCTGTTGTTATCTATGTTACCAAAGGCGGTCGTCACCATAGGTGCTTTTGCAAATGTATCAATACAATAAAATGTACCTGTTTCCCTTTCTTGGGCCCAAGAATATGACATAATACCATATACATCCTTTATACAATATGGTGTTGTAGCAAACAAACAGTTTCCTTTGTAATTGATTATGCACGGGAAACGGATGGTTTTGCGTAAGAACAATTTTTATGGTTGCAGGAGCTAATTGTATGGAATACCTTTTTTTATAACAGATAAGAAGATTTACAGCCAATGCTGCTATATATAGTTATTATGTTAGTTTAGATATATTAGACTAAAGATATGCATACTTGTATACTTGTATATATGAGTATTTATAATTTTGCCGCCGCTGAGCCGGCCGTGCGCAATAACAATTTAACAATTGAACATTTTCTCTGCAAACATAGAGCGCTGAACAGTGAGCAGTGAGCAGTGAGCAGTGAGCAGGTCTTCTAACACAGTGATCAAAGACATGTTTTCTATCTCTTTTCATTTCTCCAACCATACAAGGCACAACCGCGTATATACACAAAACGAACGACTATATATTATTGTTGCATTACTGTGTATTATGCGAGGTGCGATCAACTATTGAACGAACACGCCACACAAACACATACAAAACACATACACGGCACACGGCACAGGTATATAATAGGAATGCTTTCTCTGTTACATATTTTGATGTAAGTATAGAGTGTAGAGTGCGCAGCAAATGCTCTCTGTTGCTCTTGAGGGCCCTACCATCGTCAGGTCCTCTTGACTCTTGAGGTCGCAAAATATTGTTTTGGGTATTAGTCTGTAAAGTGCCGTTGTCAAGCGCATATGATAATTTTGTTCGTATTTTATTCGCTCGTTTGATGGTATTCGTTTTTTTTTTTTTGATTTGTGCAAATTACAATTCACGGATATTGAAAAGTATTAAAATTCAGTTAATTATGCAAATTTTTATTTAGTGTAAGTGTACCAGAAAATATTGGATTACCACAAATGGATTAAAAGGATTAAAGGATTACAAACTCAACCAACAACACATCTTTAATTAAATTTAAAAATTAAAACAATTTTGTGAAAGTGTTACGGCTTTTTTCATATACTTAAGACTAAACAATGCTTTATGTGACAGAAATATAAGCAACTTCTATATTTATAAACGTATGAGTGAATGACCTACTTAAAATATGTACATGCTTATTGTGTATACGACCAAAGTGCACGGTCGTTTCGTATGACCCGGATAAAAATCAGAAGAGTACCGTCGTCGTCGTCATCATCATCATCATCATCATCATCATCATCATCATCATCATCATTATAAATATATTTGGACTTTTCGTATTCAGACATTCGTATGCGAGTATGTATTATAGTTTACCACTTGCTACAAGAAAAAAGTTTTTAATCAAATCGATGTGTTTAATTAAAATAAAGTTTTAATTAGATTTTTATACAATAATTTAACAGTGAAGTTAGTGAAGAAAGTCTTATAATTGAACCATGAAATTTTATCATAAGCTATACGTAATACAAATATGATTATCAAGATTATTAAATAATTAACACTATATCATCAAGTGGACATCTTCGGTTTGGACTGACGTTACTAATTTATACTCTTTTCGTGCTTCTGTGAGTATTTTTTCTTCTATTTTCAAGTAATCTTACTTCTAAAATTGTGTACCATAAAATTATTGCTAATCCCATTAAAATCCTTATAAAATATCTGAATAAATTAAATGTAGGACATTTTATGCAACTAAATCAAAACGATCTTAAAATGGAACATTTCAACATAATTGTAATGTTTATCTGAAATTAAAATGTTATACATGAATATACTTAACAAAATGTGTAATTCACCAAAAATGTCCCGTTAACAAATACATTTTCGATTTTCTAAGAAGCAACAGGTATGTATGTATATTTTAATACATGAATAAACGCGTACAATAAGCTTTTATTCAGAATTCAAATATATCTTATACGATTTAATTTTGATTACGGATCATGAAAGTTACAGTTCATGTTAAATGTTTGTAACTAGGTCATAAAATATAATTCAGAAAATACTTTGTTTTAATAGAACCTAAAATAATAAATAATTAAGAATTTCAATGTATAATAAAGTATTGCCAAAATTTGTAAATATATAGGTATAACAACCGATGAACCTGCATTCTTGAATCATATATACAAGTATTTCATACGAAGCGTGTGTAGTAAAAATGAATAGCAATTCGTTTACATACGAGTATAATGTGAATTTATGTGTGAGTTTGACTTTATATATATATATACATATACACTTATTTTTAATATTCACCATGCATACGTGTAAGTGAGACGGTGTCTAGTCGATGTCTGTGAAAAAGAAAAGAGACAGTTGCTATAGCACGCAATGCGCACACGCAGATATCACGGAAGTGTGTTAGCAGGTCTTGACTAACGGTACATTTTAATATAAAACAAACGCGGCAACTGTGTTATTTTATTACAGCGGTTCGGTGCTCTGATTGCTAAGAATACATATTAACAAAATATAAATATTGTCTGTAAAATATTTGCAATTCTAAATATAAGACTTTACTTTTAAGTAATACTTTATAGGCATATTTAAAATTTATAGACATTTTTTTTAGTTGCCGCTGTAAATACATTATAATTTCTCCTCTTTGTCATGTGGTTTGTGTGTTGTGTCGTGTCCCAGATTCTCACTGCTCACAGCAGTCAAGACTCAATTGGGCGCGCTATGCAGACGAATTTTAAAGTTATATACATATATATAAATATATATATATATAATATGTATATGTGTATTTTGACAGGGCGTCCGTTAAAGTATGTTAGTATCTTTTTAAAGTAAAAAAACATGTTTCCTGTAATTTTTAAAAGTTTTTTTATTTTACGTTGTTTTTGTAAGAAATTTGGCGAATTACGCATCCCGGCTAATTTTGTAATTACAAATTAACCCACCTCCTAAGTTTGGCTTTATTTTTCTAAAGCAAGTGGCGCGTACTTAGGCAATACGTAAATACGTAAAATAAAAATGGAAAATAAATAACTATTTTATTAAGTGTTCAATTTGAGAAAAATTAAAAATAAATTGAAAAATTATAAAAAAATATATAAAATAGGGAAAAACTAATTCCTATTAACAAAAAATAGTTATTAAAAAAACAAATATGTGTATTACATGAGCACAGTTTAACATAAAGAATCGGGTGAGCTCAATAACCTTTTTAAGAAGTGATTTAGGTTAATGCTTTGAATATTTCCTAAAGACAAAAATCCGCGGGACTTCTCGTAAGACAAAATAAAACCACTTTGAATTTAAAAGTACAGTACATTTCGATCGGTTGACATCTCTGATATATCGGTAAAATGAGTTTAATATAAAGTTCCAGCGAATTAATTTACGCGATGCGCTGATATCAGTACAATGTACAAATTCATAATGTAATTGTATGTTAAATGTGAGCCATCTGTCACATTACATAAATATAACACTAAAATTAAATTCTGCTCATTAAACGTTCAAACAAATAATGGATTAAAATGAATATACAAATACTTTAAAGCCAATATTAGCACATAACACAGGTGTATTAACGTGTATTAACGTAAATTGTAATAACGTAAATCTGAATCAATGTTATTTTGCGATTATCTTGGTACGCTGATTAATAGTACAATTGGACTAGCCTCTGTGAAACGGTCGTTATGTTGAATGATACAAATTCGCTCTAATTCTTCGTCTGAACTACATATAAGTAAAAATAGTCATCAAAATTATTTTGAAAATAATCTTTAAGTTGATGATAGCAAATAATAAATTGAATATAACCGATATGTAGATATGTATTGCTATTATCGACAAAATTTAGACGAGGCATGTTTTTGACATTTGTATATGTAATGTATGCCATGTATAAAACGTCAGAAATGCAAGGCAATGTTTGCGAAATGTGGGTATTACTCAACCAATCAAATTGGCGGATTTTGTTGATTTGAAATTGTTCTTCGCAGTGTGACCAAAATAAGAGAATACGAATAATAGAATAACATCCTCAATATGAGGAACCTTGTATGAGGAACCGTCATTGATGTACATGATTTTAACTCTGCGTGTTTTTGATGTTAAATAATGTTTCGTGCTTCTAAAGGTAAATAATTTGACAATGTATGCTGCACCAAAAGAAAATTATATTAAATTGACTGAAAAAAACGTGTCCAATAAAAATATTTGAGATGTCATCCTTGGTAGTTTGGGATAGCCATATAGCAAATGTATTTAAATATATCTCCGAACTATATTTGAAGCAAAAAATGGCATTGCACAAATCTGTATTGACATATTTTGTAAAAAAACAGGCATCGTCTATGGAAGCATATAAATTATTCAAAAAATATGTCTATACTCTTTTTAACATGACATATCACATGTATTATATAAACACAGATAATAATTATATAGTTTAACTAAATTCACATAACAGCAGCAGTAGTGAATTGCAGGTCTCATGTACAGAAATTAAGAAAAATGATAAGGAAGCAGTTACCAACTTTATAATTTAAAGTATGTTCACTAAAAAAGTGGTTAGAAAATATAATCTATTCAAATAAATTAATAACCCTAAAAACAATGTTTTTCATATAAATTCTCAACTCCTCTTTTCTTGGTATATGTAACTAGCTTTGACTACCCTTAAATTTTTTTGGGCAGCAAAGGGTTAAATGCATAGAGGCAAATATTTTTTACAAAAATTACTTAATCTAGTGCCTTTATATTTTTATAACCCTTTGCCCAATTAAAGGTTTTGACCATATTTGGTCCCCCCTAATGAGAGGTAGGGGCCAAGTTTCAGCTCGATTGGATGACAGGAAGATTGTTAATTAGGCCGCATTAGAATCCGTGCAAGTTTTTGAAAATATATGCACATTAAAAATAGGTTATGGTCTTACACTTGAATTTATATTATTGAAGAGCGATTATCAATTATTTGGCAAACATATATTTTTTAGTGAACGCATATTTTGTAACCTTGATAAAAAAAAACAATTTGAATAACCAAACCAGAAAACTTTTGAAAGTTATTTATATAAGTGGTGTTACTCATATAACTTCTTTCACATAGTTAATAACATAAACAAATAACTCCAGCATTTTAAACTTGATATAAATATATATATAATAGAAATTAAAAATGATTCGCCTTTTTTAAATAAATATCGTTTAGACTTAAAGCATTACCAAAAATGTCCATATCATTAAATCATGTTTACAGAAAAAAAGAAAAATCTAAGTAGAACAATTTAAATCATTGCAAACATTTTTCTTAACAAAAATATTGAGTCTAAATAAAAAAAATAGATTTAATAACGTTATTTTAACGATTAGGATATCCAAAAAATTTCTGATTTGAATTATTAACAACTTTCATAAAAAAACGAATAAATTAAATAAGGATATTTTTCATTTCAGATTCAAATATGTCAGCGTCCACCGAAGAAGCACCACCCCCCACTTATTCTGTCACAACATATTCTAAATTCATATGCTCTAAGAACTGACTTTTCTTAAATCTTCATAATATTATTTAATTTATAATAATAATTACTACAAAACATTTATTATATATATATATTTATATATATATATATATATAAAATGAGGTTTTTTAGTTTCTCAAATATTACCTCAAACAATGAATCAGAAGTCGAAAGTTTACTAATGAGTTCTTGTTGGAGTCAAAATAGAAATGCATCACAAGATCAGTACATGTTGGACGGACATAAAATTTTACTGGAACATGATCTTGACTCCTTGCCTAGCGATTCCGAAGTACAAAAAGGTTCTATGGATGTGCTCGATAATTTAATACTTAACAGCCAAGGTATGGGCACTAATTTGGCGGAACTTAAACCACTACCTCCGTTTACTGGATATACCGGTCATCTCTCAATAAATGGTATCTCAGGTCATCATTATCATGCAATTGCGCAACGATTACCCGAGGAAAATAATAACTACTCACATAGCTCCTACCATACTCACAGTACAGATCAAAACATAGTATCATCTTCAACGTGCCTGCCAGATTCAATCATAAATGTGGACACATCGGATGCATCATGTCTCCAAGACGTTAAACTTTTTTCGGACAGTACTATTGAAACGAAAATGTATTCAGTTGCTGATAGTTGCGAAATATCTAAAATTGCAGATTCTGCATCTGGAGTTAGAATATATACAGACTCAAAAGAATTAAATGAGTATGTTGATATGAGTTCGATTGAAGATATAGCCGCCATTATTGGATCAGCAATTGCAGACACTACAGTACCCAGTCAAATGGATTGTCAAGATGGTAACGATAGTCGAGACTCTTGGATGGATCTAGATGCTTGGATTGATGGAAATTGCGTACAACAAGATGGAAAACTTATTGTTTCACACCAAGAATCAATAAATGAATTCATTCTTCCACATTCGCCTGTCCATTCACAAGGCTCTACACTACAATCATTACTAACGCATGGCTACATGCCCTTACTACAAAATCGACTACAAAATGGACCACCTATTAAATTAGAAGCGCCGTCATCCACATCATACTGTGGTGAATTAACATCCTCTAGTCCACCAGGTTCTGTAGTATCAACCACTGACAATATAATGATTAACGGTAGATATTTATCTCAACACCAGCATCATTACCAACTCAGTATATCTGGTTTAAAATCAGAAGGTCTTTGTAGTCCAGATATAATGGGTAATTACCCTCATACAACGACAACAACCCCAAATACACTAAAAAACAAACGAAGGTCACAGAAACAAAAGCAACAACAAAATCCAATGAGTATTCCATCTGCAGCTCAGGTTAATTTCCAGACAACAAATGATTTAAGCGGCCTATTGGGAAAGGAAAAACCTGTTCACCGGTGTAACATTTGTAATCGAGGATTTTTAAACAAAAGTAATATTAAAGTACATTTAAGAACACATACTGGTGAAAAACCATTTCGCTGTGAAGTTTGTTCTAAAGCGTTCCGACAAAAGGCACATCTAATAAAACATCAACAAATACATAAAAGGATTGGCCGAGATTAACAATTCATGTTTATATATGTATTTAATATATTGGAGACAATATATTGTGCTGTTAATGCGTCCAGGCTTTTTTTTGCATTTTTGATTTGCGTTTAAAACTAAGATGTAGCGTTTTTCGGAACGAAACGTGCTATAGAAAAGGGTACCTCAACAATATTTGTTTTTGTGTTAAAGTATTTATGGAATTGATATTATGATGAAAATGTTAAGTTTATATAAATCGAAGCAAAATGGATTCTGTTGTTTGGAATACAAAAAATTTCAATAAAATATTTGCCTTAAAACTGATTTGTTTTTTTGTGGCCCTATTTATTGCCAATTGCCAATTTGTTTGAAAAAATATGCCAAAATCTACAAATCTAAAGCGAGCGCAACGATTTTACTGAAATTTTTGTGCAACATTGCATATTTGCAACAAGTTGCACCGGGCAAATATGCAAAATCCATTTTTATTTGAGTCTAGTGGTAATCGATATTTATTTTACTATAGTTATGTTTGTCTTAGAAAATTGTTTACATTAAATTATATTTTATGCATATTTATAAAACATTTCTATAATGTATAATTAAAAAAAACTCTATATGTTATATTGTTATAAATTCCAATCTGTTAGTTTGTATAACATCAATTTGATATTATTTCTTTCCAATATTAAAATTTTATTTATTGTATTTATTTATGTGTAATCCAAATTTTTGTTTTTGTTGTTAGAACTAATTTATAGTATGAAATTTAAAAAAAAACTATCATAAAAGATCTCAAAAATGTCTATAAGATTAAAACAAGCGAAGCATCATTTTTACGTTTGAGATACATAAGAATTGACTGTATCTTTATTATTTTATTATTTAAAATTTCATAAATAAAAAAAATAATAAAAATATATATATGATAAAAAACTTTATTTTATACTAATATGAAATATATAAATTGTTTAATGGTATGATTGTATTGTGTGTCTGCTGTATATATATATATTTATTTGATTGCACTTTATTCATGTATACAAATTATAATAATAAATTTAAAATCTTTCTTTTCTATTTATTAACATTAAAATGTATTTTGTCTGTCCTTTTCAGCATATTGATGGAATTATGGCTTTAATAGAATAAAATAATAAATGTTCTATCTTAAAATGTTGAAGGTTAAATTCAAAATAAATAACGGTTACACTGATGATGGTAAATTCGGGTCCGTTTAACTATATTTAGCGCGAAACTGAAATGCTCATTTTCGACGTTTTTGAGAGGCTCGCTAAGGTAATTTTTCTATTTCATTTTTCTATAACTATTTTGGTAAATAAAAACTTTCAAAAAAGTGCTTATCCATATTCTTATTGAGATTTATATTGACACTTAATTTAAGTACAGTGGACGGTGACAGGCAAAATATACCTTGTAAGAATCTCCTTAATCTATTCTCTCTTTTTTTCGATTCTTGCTTTTGATGTTGTGTACTGAAAATATTATGGGGTCTATTTCATGCCGCAGACAACATCAATCCATATTAGAGACTGGTATACGTTAGTAGAATACTAAATAATCATTGGTGCAAAAAAATAGTACCATTTGAATATATAATTTAGACATTTGATGTATTTCAAATGAAATAAAATTATCGTTTATTGAACGAAAACTTAAAAAAAATAATTCCAAAAATTGTACGGTATTGAATAAAAGCTAACAATAAAAAAATGCCAAAAAATCTTTAATGCACAAAACAACACAAAATTGAGCCAAAAATAAATTAACAGTGTCAATTGTCCAAATAAATACAAATTTCAATAAAATAAATATAAAATTTGCCTCAATATAAAAAAAAAATATTGTAACAATGAATATTTTTTGATATTTTTTTGATATTTTTTTAAAGAAAGGTATATATGGTTACAAAAATGTATATATATTTTGTGCGTATTTTTCTTTTTTATTTAAAGATGATTTTTTTAATGACATATTTTAGATAGATTTGGGGGGAAGGTCGAGCCGACTCGATGCACGCCAGCAGTAGGTAATCATCTTCGCTGTGCTTATAGATGATCTTCGTTGAACCAATTTGACCTTTCAATGAAGGCTTCCAC
>JAAAKO020009123.1:0-18425 GCA_010015015.2 Bolitophila cinerea | reverse complement strand
AATAAAATGCAACAAAAAAATATGTTATTATTATGTCGTTTTTTTAGATCTCAATCATATTATTTATATAAACTTTCAATTATTTTAGTCATATATAATTTAGTTTTAAATGATTTGAGTTTTAAATATTTTGAAACATCTTTTGAAATGTATTTGTATTTTTTTTTGGTTTTTGTTTTATTTTTAATTTTTATATTTAGTTATTAATTTTTAACAGTAAAACGTTATAACAAAAGGTTTTTTTTATAGGTACATTTTCCTGCATTTCTATAGATTAAAAATTGATTGAAATATTTTTAATAGGGTATAGAAATTCAGCTTTATCTACATGGGATACTTATTTGTTGCTTTTTTAATATTATTATGAGCTTCAGGGAGAGCTAAACAGCCTTAAGAAATAAAGAAATTATAGGTATTTAGTTTGTTAAGCTTAGACGCCAATTAGGATATCCAAAAATACAGTTTTTGAAAAATTCTGGATAAGAAAATATTAAATTATAATATCCTTTATTTTTTTATTTAATACAAACCAATGTGAATATTCATATTCATACTTTCTATTTAGAATTAAAAATAAATATTTTTTGAAATCAATCAGCATAAATTTTTTTTATAAAATTACCAAACCTACAAATATTACATTCCTTGTAAGATGCATAATCTATACATTTTCATATTTTTGTTTTTAACAAGAGGGAAGCGTTCAAATGTATACATGGTAAAAAATAAATTGTAAGTTAAATATATACGTTTTTTGGGTAAATACCACTTTTGGTAAAAAGGAAGACAGTGGGTGGTTTTGTAATCAAATTATGGATAAAATACGAATATTTAAAAATAAAAGAAGCAAACCAAAAAAAACCTTTAGAGTGTAACAAAAAATAAGATATTTATACAATTTGAATAATGGAGAAAATTGGTAAAATTATATAAATATAGGAATCATGCGAAAATATCGAATCTCTGTATTTTTAAAATTTGTTCCCCTATCGAGCTTAGGGAATTGCCCCTTGAGCCTAAAAACCATAATAACTAGGACTATAAAAATAATATTTTCCCAGAGGAGGCCGTGCCAACATTCTCTAACTGAAATAATGGTTTCTGATGTGATTTTAGGCCATTCCTTTATGGGTCTAATTAGGCAAAATAAAACTGTTACAGGTTTTATTATTATTATATACCATTTTCGGGGAATTGTCGCGCTACCACTAAAAAAATTTTTATTGACTTTTGGAAAACAAACATTGTTATTTTTTCTGTTTTTTTTTTTTTGAATTTTCAAATTACTTTGAGAACACTTTCTGGATAGTTTTTTTGGCACTATTAAAATCATGAATCAAAATTCAACTATAATCCAGAAGTTTATACATTTAATTGGTCATAATCAGGCTTTTATTCATCCCCTTCCCCTGGCCCTTGATTCATACAAATATTGTCTTATAATATATATTTTTGATAGTTTTTTTTCGCTCTATATGTTATATATTTTTATTATTTTTTTAGAAATATCAAAAACAATTTAAGGACTTCTCATCTATTTGATCAAAATTTCAAAGTTATCCCTTTTATGGGTTTCATAAATTCACTTGAGTGTTTTTCTTAAAAAGGAACATTATTAAAGATTATTGAGTTACTTTTAATAAAATAAAATATTTTTTTAGTAAATTTTTAATTATTAAATTCAAAAAACCTCAACTCACGTTAACCACACATCTTTTAAACTTCCTGCTAACCTCATCTGATCTAAGTGAATTCTAGCTCTGTATTACGAGATGTGTTTTAAAAAAGGGTGTTTTAAAAATTCTTTCACCAGAAAAGGTATACTTTTTTGAACGAAACCTTTAATTTTGATTTTTTTTGAGTTAGTTTAAAAACGAGTCTATTCGCTAAGTTTGACCTTGATTGGATAAGTAGAAGTGGGTTAACATGAAAACAAAAATTAAAAAACGAAATATACTAAATCCATTACCTTTTTTTATTAATTTCAATTAGGATTAAGAAGTTTTTGTTGCTTAGTGATTACAAAAATCTAACATTTTATAAACAGAAAATGGAAAATGGAAACAGGAAGAAAATGAAAGCCTAATGGAGACGTCACCTTTTAGTTATGTCAACATTTTGTTGGAGTATCTTTAAAGGTGTGCCTAGCAGGAAAATCGCTTTTTAAAGTGTTCTAATTAATTATACAATATTAAAAAACACTGCATTGTCGTCACATACAGCAACTAACATAAACGCAATTCAACATAGCGAAACAATTAAAAAACAAAGCGCATGTAACATACTGCATGCACACATGCCATCACATGCCATGGCAGTGGCGTATGTCTGGCTAAACTTTTAGTTCTCCCAATGAAGTATATATATAGAGGCATTATACTTGAACTAACTATTTATATCCTTTTTCTACTGTACACACACACACACACAGCCAACATACCTTTCGACAGTTGTAGAATGTGCTCAGATTCCGTGTATCCACCTCGGCATAATCGGTGCCTCCATCTGTGTAATTTCCTCCTTGCATGTTCGAGCTACCCAACAGTTTCGTCTCGCTCAGGCCCGAATCCTTATCGGTGTCTGCTGCACGCCAACCCCTATCGATCCACAAACTTTCTTTGCCATTTAAATTCAGCGCAGTTATTTCGTTTGCCGTTACAACGGGAACTGTGAGAAACAACCAGAGTGTGGTAGAGGGTGTGGTTGGTGGGTTGTGTGTAGATGGGGCACACACAAAGAGAAACAATAAAAGTTAAATTAAGTTAGGATTATATATGTTGAGCTTCAGAGTATACGTACCACTCAAATGCCCGATTTCCTTGGTGATTTGATGGCGTCGACGGAAGAAAAGCAACGCAGCGGCCGCCGAGCAGAGCACCACCAGTAGCATTATGGCGATTAGGATCATAAACCAGGGCTCTTGCACGACGGTTTGCTGTCGCGTGTGATGGTGCTCATCCATTCCGCCGCTGGCTGATCCACTGGGATGGGCACGAGGCGGTGATATTAGATGGGCCGGATCCATGGCAAGAGCGGCCTATAAATATAGAAGGGTAATTGTTATTGCCATTTAAGTCATACGAAACATAACATAATACAAGTAGTCCTGGTCTGGCTATATAATATAGATATATATGGTTGTCTTACCGGTTGCGAGTAGGGACCAGCTCCGACTCGAGTGTACGCCACCACGCGAACATTGTATGTGGCTCCGGTGGTCAAGTTATTCAGCATCACAGACATTGTGGTTGCGTTCAATGTCATTTGGGCCAATACCTTGCTCGAGTTGCCCGCCTTCACCTAAGAATTTTCATTTACCATCAGAAACGGAGAATTAATTGCAAAACCGTGTCATCGTCTCTAAATGCATTTTCTATATATTTCTACGAAACTTTGTTTAGTTATATACACACCTGAATTTTGTAGCCCAACAGAAGTCCGTTGTGGTGTTGCGGCGGAGGTGGTAGCCACCGCACCCAGCCAGCAGTTAGATTCAACATTCCGGTTTGCACATTATCCGGTGGTGCCGATGGAACTTTGCGTATAATTGAAAATGGTATTAATTAAAATCGGTGATATTAAATATTTTCTATATAATAATATATGTAGAGAAGTTTCAGGAATTGCAATAGAAATAATTGGGAATATATATGTGTTATGCTTACCGTCCTCGAAGGTTTGAATCAATTTCGAATTGCTGGGCTGTCCCTCGACACTGCGGTAGAATGGAGCCACGAAGAACTCGTACTTGGTGTACTTCTTCAGATTGGATACGATGTGCGTTTCAGCTGCCGGATTCATGACCGTCATTATGTTGTACTTCTGTGAACCGCCGCTGAGGTCTCGGAAGCGAACGTACAGACCCTGAAAAGTTATAGTGTCGTGTAAATTTTGTGTATCTTGATGCAATCAAATAAGCTTCGGTGTTCAATTGTACAAGCAGATCTGTATATATATGGTGAAGAAAGTGTAATTTGGTTTTAATGAAACTCAGATAGGTTTTTAAGGATTTAAAGGTTTAAAGATGAGGATGATGATTGATAAACATACATATTAAATTTGCCATTTTTGATGTCCTTTATTTATTGATTTATTGTTTTTTTGGTTTATTTATAGGTTGGCCCTTAATTCCCCAAATGAAAACCCTAGAAATCAAAACCCTAAAATTCTAAATCCCCAAATACAAAATCCTTTAATGATACGGCAGAACCAATTTTTACATGTCTGTATGACCAAGATGAGATCGATCACAACTTTTTTTTTGGCGATTGATGTTTGTTGTTTTTGTATTTGTGGTTTTTTTATGTGATTTTTTTTTTGAATTTCGTACTATATTTTTTTAAATGAAGAAACCGATTTCATGTCACATTTGAAGATAGCTGCATTTATCAAAAATGTCAAAGGCTAAAATTCTATATTTCTATATTTTGTTTTTCATTATTCTGGATTCTATTTCTCTATAACCTCAAAATAGGGGATAGAAATAAACATATTTTTGTGTTTTAAGAGGTATTATAAAGGAACTATTTAAACAGTTGTTTTATTAAGGGTATTTTCAAATTAAATTGTTATTAATATGGATTACATTTTGAGTACCATAAAAAAATTTAGGCATTAATTAAAAAAAATAACAACATCAAAAATATTTTGTCTAAAAGGTATCTTCCATTGTTTTTGACTAAAATTGATACTCATTTTTTTGTCTTTACAAAAAAAGATTTTTTTTTAAATATATAGATATAAAAAAAAACAAAAGGTCACAATTTATTGATAAACATCATTTTACTTCTAAACTGAGATCATATTTTCATTGAAATTGATAACAGCAATGAGAATAGGGATTAGTGAAGAAGAAAATAGGTCCAACCCACTAATTGATTTTCCTGGGAAAACTATTTTACCGTTTCTTTAAACTGATATATTTTGAAAGTGAAAAATTAAGATTTATTTTGTATTTTTTTCCATCCCTTCCTATTTTTTTATTAAACTGTGTTATTTCAAAAAAAGTAATCTATATAGAAAAACAACCTTTTTTAAAGCCACTAACCTTAAAGCTTCTACACTTTTCCATTTATTGGTAAAACATATTTTAGTTTTAGTTTTTACTGGTCTTTTAGTTGTTTTTTGATACAATGGCTTAAAGATGTGGGAATTTTATTTATGAAATTTCATTTTTAGAATTTGTTCTCTTATAAGCACACCTTCAAAATCATCGTTTTACTTTAAAATCCTACCACCCCTTCAGAGTGATTTTGCAAGAAGTGATCAATCGGATGACTTGTTTCAAAGCCTTTTCAAAAACCTAATTTTTTACAGGTAATTACTAAACTTTATGATTATTTATGCAATTCATATTAAAAGTAAAACATTAATCGTTTTAGAAAAAATATGGATAAAAGCCAAATGAAAAAAAATTCTAAATCTTTTCTGTCTTTTTAAGAACACTTCAATTGATGATGGATAAAACTGTGTGAGTTTTTATGGAATATCCCTTTAGATAAAAAAATATAATGACGTTTGTCATAGTTTTCGATAAAAAAATCAAATAAACATTTTTCTTTAGTAGAAGATTCCCATTTTACTGGCGTGCCTTTACTATACCAATTTTCGACTAAACAATAACTTCTGACACCTCAAGAGACAATTAAAGGTGGACAATTGAAGATGGACAATTTAAAGGGGAAAATTGAAAGTGGCCTAAATGGTGACTTTAGGACTTTTGAAAATGGCGGATAAAGGGATGTGGAAAAGTAAAAAAGCAACAAAACAAATTAAGAGTGTGGAAGGGAATAAATATTTTGTAAGCAGTTATCTTATCCTTCTGTATCACCAAATAATTTTTGAATATTTCTTTAGATTAACATCAAACAACAGCGGATAAATGTGGGATAGTAAAAAGGAAAAAACCGTGAAACATCTGAAATATTATTTTGGTAGGAATTAATAATTGTGGTCAACAATCTTCAATTGTCGCCACCTTAAATTGTCGCCATTTAATGGTCGCCACCTTAAATTGTCTCCAACTCTAATTGTAGTACCTTGAGTTGTCTCACCTTAAATTTTAGCCACATTAAATTATACACCTTTAACAGTGCAACATTAAATTATCGCCATCTTAAATTGTCCACTTTAATTATATATATTTTTTTTCTTTGAATATTATCTTCCAGTGGTGTGAAGATTTAGGTCTTCCGATTAATGCGACGGGAATACCGAAACCATTCTCTTCACCAAAAAAACAAAGATCGATGTACTCCGTCCAATCTATCTTGGTAATAATTCAGTTAGGAAACAACAAACCAACTGTTCTGGAAAGACTATTTGTACTATAATCTTACCAAAGCCTACAACGTATTTTTGCAATGTCGGGAGGCTTTCGGTAAGTCCCAAAGTGGTCAACTGTTTCTACTAATCAATAATTGGCATATCTTGTACCATGAGAACCTACCCTACATCTACTTTAGAAGTCCTTTTGGGCCTACCACTTCTCCACCTCTTCATCGAGTCGGAAGACCGGTATGCGTCATAAAACCTATACTTCAGCGGATATTGGAAGACCTCATCAAATAGACCATTGCTCTTAGGCCAGAGTTTGGGATTCTTTCAGGCTACGTCATTCCTGGTTTTTGATATGGTATGAAGTTTAAAGTCGATATCAACCCAAGAGAGGATTGTCCACTAGATGCAGGGTGTGGTACACCGTGTTATCTCAAAGAAGGCTGTTTTGGCGCTGGAATTCACAGATTCACTTCCGATTTGTTGATTAGCTCGCTGGCGCTACAAGAACTATCTCTGAGGTCTTCTGGTAGCCTGGTTTGGGTTCCTGGTCTCTCTGAAATGCCGAGAAACGAACAGGCAGACCTCTTAATCGGGACTAGTAGTTAAGCACGCTTCACTGGACTGGACCAAACCGGCCATTGCTGTTTCATCATCACTCAGGAAGTCATGGGTGAAAACTGTTGATCAGTAGCCATAGCTTACGCACTAGATCTCCAGAAACGAATGCGAAACATGAAAAATATTTTTGAGGAAAGCTAGTGCAAGAGAATAACCAAATCAGCACTCCACCTAAAGCGCCAAGAGCTCAGTTTGGTCCTCACGGGTCACTGAAGACTAGAGATCGGGGATTTTATCGGGATAAAGCACAATGGGCCAATCATAATCATCACCTTATACATTGTCGATACACGAGAAGAACCACCATTCCGAATTTACTGGTCCGGCCTTTAAACATACAAAGTTTTGCATATTATAACCTCTGACCCTTCAAGGTAGTTATTTCAAATAACTAACTTCATACTATTTGTTGTCAGAAAACCATTCGACTGAAGTACAACAGCCAAACATATTTATTTCTAAATGAAGACGAAATTGATCTTGAAAGAATTAGTTTTCATGGTTCATTTTTTGAATTTGAGTGCAGTACATAATAAAAAAAATTAAATAATATATTATAAATATTTTTTCTGTGGTTAATCTAAAGAGTCTTGGTGTGTGGCGCTTGAAGGTATTCTTTAATCAGGTCTAGAGCTTTATTGAGAAAACTTCTTTGGAAAGATAGCTGTTTTATTTCTTAGACCACTAACGTGGGCAATGCAAATGTACTACGATTGGCCCAATGATACGATTGGCCGAATCACGATTGGCTGAAAGGAACAATGGGCCAAATTATACAATTGGCCGAATTATTGGTCGTATTGTAAGGTTGATTTAATGATACGAATGACCGAATCACAAATTGCCGACTCACTATTGGCATTCTTTAATTAGCTCTACAGATTTACTCAGAGAACTTCTTTGGAAATATAGCCTGATGAAATTATTGTCTGTTTTTTTAGACCGCTAACGTGGGCATACCGAATGTACTACGATTGCCCAAGAATAAAAAAATGGTACGATTGGCCGAATGATACGATTGGCCTAATCACAATTCACTGTTTAATAAGATTGACCGATTCACACAATTGGCCGTCAAACGATTGGCCAAATCACGATTAGCCGACACACGATTAACTGTACTACATTACCGTCTGAGTAAATTCATATTCTTGTGGTATATGTATTTTGTTAATCGTGATTATTAACACAATCACGATTAACAACAATCATCAGCCAATCGATATTTGGCCACTCGTGATTCGGTCAATCGTATCAATCGGCCAATCGTGATTCAGCCAATCATTATTCGGCTAATTGAAATATGGCCAATCGTGATTCAGCCAATCGATATTTTGAAAATCTTATCATTCGGCCAACGTATCATTCCGACAATCGTGATTCGGCCAATTGAGATTCGGTCTATCGAATTTCGGCCAATCGAGAGACACCAAGTTAATGCTGGACTTGTGCATCGCGGTTATAATTATCCTGTCCAATTCATATCCATCAAGTGTTTAAACCGTTTTAAACCCATGTGTCCCTAATTGAGTTCATTGAACCAATATGCTGATGTCCGGTTAGATATAGTGCCAACTAGAACGTTATCATTGCGTATGCACGCGCCTTTCTCCTCTACGCTCTGCATCGGCCGCCATTGCGTGGTGTGCGATCGAATACCTTAACGACCGTAAAATGGCATTTCATTACCGACGTAAATTGTTGAGTTGACGGTAAACACGAGAAGCGCGCTTTTACGCGAATGAACGATTCGCAAAACATAAATTACGATGTTTATTCGCGTGCGCGAATTTGAGAAGAACGCTAAATGCGCGTACGCGAGTAATTAAATAAACAAATTATTTATAATTGTGCGATGTACGCTTGTGTGAGTGTGTGTGTGCGAATACCACCTACCTCGATATATTCCTCGGTGCTGCTGATGTGAAGCTGCCAATCCAGTCGGACGGACGTCGAATTTACGGCCAGTGCATCTGTTAATTCCACGACCTATTAACAAAATGAAAATGCATTAATGCAACGAGTTTATATTATAAAATGCTCTTTCTCGTGAGAGAGAATAAATCATAAAATCTACACATTAATAACTCTTTGAATATATATATGCTATATAAAAATGTATATTTGTCAATTTTTCCGCATATATTCTCAACGCACTCGCGGAACAATTTTAATTTCAAGAAAGTTTCCGTTTGCGCGCCCTCGACAAAATGCATTATTTATTCGGGGGGGCGCACAATATTTATTTTATTTTATTTTCTGCGAGCGCACACTCATTTCCATTTTTGCCAAACGGAAAAATTTCATTATAAAAAACTTTTACGAATTGCAAAAAGTATAAAAATAAAAAATCAAACTTGCAAAGTTTGTAATGAAAAGCTATAACTCGCTCGCGCAGCATAAATTCACATACACATGCATTTATGTATACGTATAAGATTGAATGTTGAATATAAATTTTTGAAGAATTTTTGGTCTTGCAAACGTGCAGGCGCAGGCAGCAGGCGACCAACACCGAATTCACTCCCCCCTCCCCCTTTCTGCACTTGGGGGTTCGCGGAGTAAATGTGTGGCCATCAGAAGATAATCGAATTGGTTTTAAATTTGTCTGCGTGCTCCAAAGTTCAAAAGCTTTTGGCGGGTATAAAAGTTTATTATAAGGAGAGTGCGCGGGTGTGCGCGAGTAGGCAGGGGTAGCAAAGTTATATATATATTTTTGGTTTTGGTTGAGTGCTTTTTATGGGAGCGCGCGATATTATCTATTATTTTATTATACATGTAATTGTGTAGCGTAAGGACATTATTGCGCCAGCGAATGTATAACATGACAAAAGTCTCGTGGTTGGGTTCAGTGTAATTGTAACTGTAACTACGGGTAAAAGTTTTGGAACTTTTGGTTTAAGTGATTTATAAAAAGATTTTAGATATACTTAGAAATGCGGACAATTTTAGAAATAAAACTTTTTATATGACTGTAGACTTGAGTATGGACAGATTGCAAGGACGATGATGATGATTTTGAAATGGGAACCAACCCAACCAGTTTATATTGGACATATGTGGACAAAAAAATATATATATATATTTATATTTTTTTTATTTAAGGATGAAAAATAGATAAACTTTCTCAGGCATTTGGTCTAAAATAAAAAACTGTTTTTTAAGGAATCAAGAAAACAAAAAAAATCGCATCATAGCCCTTTTGGGAGATTTCAATATAAGCTCACCACTTTTTTTTTCAGAAATATATATTATTAGTATATTATTTATAATGATATTAACCGTATATTTCTAGAATGGAAAGAAAGCAGCAACATTAAATTTCATGATTTTGTCCAATGCATCTGAAAATTGGCTTTTGTAATAAAAATTAAATATAAGAAATGTGTATATATACGCCCTAAATTTTAAGAAGTCTAGATTGATTTTTCCAAAATAAATAAAGCTGTTTTTTAAATGTTT
Organism: Bolitophila cinerea; assembly: GCA_010015015.2. Classification (NCBI taxonomy): domain Eukaryota; kingdom Metazoa; phylum Arthropoda; class Insecta; order Diptera; family Mycetophilidae; genus Bolitophila; species Bolitophila cinerea. The sequence continues at coordinate 8,066 of JAAAKO020009123.1, read as the reverse complement.
CTAAATATTTCTTAAAACCAGTCCAAAAGTTATCCTTGTTATATTATGGATCTAAAACAATAAGAATACATATAGAGACTTTCTCTAAAATTCATCATTTTTTTGTTAAACAATAGATAAGACTATTCATAAAAATATTATCAATGTTTTGTAAGAATTGTCATATATTTTTTACTGTAAAAATCAAGCGTATTAAAATAATTAAAACGTATTTAAAAAAATACAGATTTTAAAATAAATTGTTGAAAAATACAAAAGCGATTTTCAATTCTAATGGATAATTAATGCAGGGTAATTGTGATGGTTGAATATAAACATTTTATAAATTTCATGATGATGTTCAATGTTTTCATATTTAAAATAATGTTAAACAATGTTTTTGTTTTTTGTTTGTTTTGGGTTTGCCATAATATGCCATTTTTCATGATCGTTTTTCATAATCATTTTCCATAGTCCCGTTTTTTTAAATACAGTCTTACATTTTTTAATTTATAAAAAGTCCTTATAATTTTATACCTTTTTTTTTTTGCATTTTTTAAGGTATTTTATTAACAAATTTTATTTAAACTTTGTTAAATCGTTAAAAATGTTACACACATTTTTTCTTAATATATATAAATTTTATTATATAAAATGCATACAATTTTTTATTATTATATTTTTTTAAGTATTCCTTTGTTTTGATTTTTTTTACGTTTTTTAGAAATATTTATGTTTTTGAACAAAAGAATAATTTTAGAAAACATGATTTAAAAAAACTGGATTTTAGTGAATTTTTGGGAATTTAAAAAGCTAAATTTTAGAAACAAGTATTAAAAAAATGGATTTTGAAAACGACATTATAGAAAACGAGAAACTAAAATAATTCATCAAATAACCCTTCAAAGAAAACAATTAGTAGAAAACAATTCGAAGAAATACAATTTATAGAAAACGATCAATTGAAAACAGTTTGTCGAAAAATAATTTGTTTAGAAAACATTTCGTAGAAAACAATTCATAGCAAACAATTCATCGAAAAACAATTCGTAGAAGAGAATTCGCCGAAAAGCAAATTCGTCGAATATATTAATGTAGTAGAGTACAATTCCACATGCCTCTATAAGACGAATTGTTTTTTGATAAATTTACACCTTTTAAATCTTTTTGTTTTAAAACAACACTTGAAAATGGCGGAGTGAGAGATGTGAAATAGTGCTCATTGGCCAACACCATTTTGATATGTTTTACTACCAATTGTTATTTGATGAATTGTTATTTGATGAATTGATATTCGATTAATTGATATTCGATGAATTGTTATTCGATGAATTGTTATTCGAAGAATTTATATTCGATGAATTGTTATTTGACAAAATGTTATTCGATAAATTGATATTTGATGAATTGATATTCGATGAATTGTTTTTATTTTTTTCTACGAACTGGTCTCGATGAATTGTTTCTACAAATTGACTGGATACTATTTAAATCATCAATCAATCAATCAAATACTTTCTAGTAACTTGCCAAAATCAATCCTTAAGATGCCTAAAAATATGTTGAAATGAAAATTACAATAAACTCACGGACGTAAAAACCTTAGCTTTATGAGCGCTTGAAATCTGGACGTTTTTGTTCAGGACCCGATTGCCTAAAATCTTTATATACAACTACCATACTACCATTACTATGCTGGTTAAATTCACACAGTCATTTTAAAACTTAGTAGTTTTAAAATTACATAAAAAAATGTAAAAATTGATTTTAAGCGACTTTATGAAATTTTTAGAAGCAATGGCAACTCATGTTAAAAGTTATACATGAGATACAATTTTTGGCCGTTTTCAATCGTAATCGCCCCCATTGCAAATCGTAATCGCACCCATTGGGGCCGTTTATGATTAAATATTTATTAAAATTGAATCTTAATCATCAATTTTAACATTAGCTGCCATGGTTCCTCAAACATCCTAATATCCTTAAAAATCCATTTTTGTAGTTTAAAAAATACTATGTTTTAACATTGCAAATCATAATCGTACCCATTAATTAAAATACTATGGGATCTATGCAAGTGCAAGAAGATTTAAGAAATTCAAATAGTGTGTACGAAATTCACTAAGGCAAATTTCCAAATGATACAAAAGCAGCGTCTCTTGTATAAATTTCCGGGCAAATAATTACAAAATATTGAATTCTATATAGCATGTGGAATCTGGTGGGTCGATTGAAAGTGAGTTTGTACGAAAAAAAAAGGATTTTCCCTTAACTCTTTAAATTACACTATCCTCCGAACTCCATCTTTCACAAAAACACACAAGTTGTACATACAAATGCTAAACAGCCTTTTTTTAAAAAAAGTATATTAATACAAAATAATAAAAAATAAACTTTTTACGTTTAAAAAAAAATTAAACTTTAAATAAAGATTTTTATTTTTATAAATAATTTATTTATTTTATTTTTTTTTAATAATTTAAAAAAAAAACTTATTACACAGAAAAAAAAATCAAACTTAAAATAAAGATTTTAATTTTTATAAGTTTTTTTTTTTTATTACAAAAATATATATTTTTATTAAAAATTAAATTTCAAGTGCAATGCGCTGGCGATAAATATTTTATATTTTTTTTATACTAAAAAAAATGGATTTATTTTACAATTTCTGTGCCCTGAGGGTAAGTTAAATTCCAACTTTTTAGACCCATCTTAATGAGCAACCTTTGGCGTAGAATTTATATCACGCGTTTTTATGTGCGGGATGAACCACCAAATATGATTTTTTGATTTTTTTTTTCGAATTTAATATATAAATTCGAATTTAAATTATATTATATTCGAAAAAAAAGTTTATGAAAATTTCAATCAAGAGATTAGAATATTTTTGTATTTATATTTATGGTGAATTTCGCAAACACTCTAAACGTTGATTGAACCTTTTCAAAAGCCTAACATAAGGTTTTTAAAAATACGCGACCTTTACAAAATGCATTTTTTTGGCCTTTTGGAAAATGTAAACTTTGGTAGTTCTTGAGGTTACCACAAAAGCTGAAGCTTAATTGAATGGCCTCCAATTTTCTACTTAACTAAGCATTATCTTTTGTCCCATTTGCAAATTATGTACAAATGCTCCAATTTGCAACCACACACATATATTTATATATACAATTATATACAATTATATACAATTATATACATACAATGATTACATATGCAAACTTTATGCACTGTAAGCTTTTCTCATCGTAACGTTGTCCTGTGAATTGTGCATAGATGTAAGAATATGATTTGAATATATTATACTATATATATGGCTATAGTAGAACAGGATATACATTTTGTTGGCCAATATTACTGTACTATATAAGTTCTATGTACACAGGATATATGTATATATATATGCTAACTTGTACATTCAAAGCTCATCCACAGCACTCCACCAAAGCTCAGTTGTGTAAATTGATGCAAGGCTGCAATTTAAAGTGCATGTACGCAATAAGACTGAAGTCTGCACACAACGATTGGGCAACAGGTGCGTACAACAACTTCTACATTATAATGTAGAGATATAAAATCATGGAATATCATCGTCAACGTCGTCGAAGTTGGAGAAGTAGCCGACGCCGTGCCACACCGCGCCGCCGCCGCCGTAAGTGCATATTCTAGTTGCTTTTAGAGTACATCCGTACATGAATACACACTATGAACTAGATATACTCGTAATGACAGTGCACACATGTATGAATATACTATATAAACAGAGGCTGAGTGTGTATGTGTGTATGTGTGTGTGTGTTCGGATGCAGTATACAGAACACGGTAAAGTTTAGAGGCAATATTGGAGTTTGTCATACATGTTCCGCTTCTCATTGCCACAGGGATGAGCTGTTCACACACACACAAGCACACTCATACATAAATTCTATAATAGTATATATAATATGTGCTATGTCTGCGTTTACATACATACAAATATATACAAACTATTATATATGTTTTCGTGCTAGGGGTTGCACTCTCTTGAAAAAGCTATATTGAATAGTATGTGAACCGAAGAATGAACTAAGCTGCCATCAGTATGTACTTCTCTGTATGTTATGTATACTAAAATACAAAGCTTTTTCGAGCATACCTCACCCCACCCCGTTTTTATAATGAATTATAAGCTAACGAGTTTTTGCTTTGGCTCTCGATCGGAAAAAGCTTGCGGAAATCATAGGAAAATCGCAGCGCATAGCAAAAGCGAAACGCACAGCAGAGGGAGGCGGGGATTGCAAGGGGGGCAGTCATCGGGAGATGGGCATCGCAGGGGCCGGCCAGCGCGGCTAATGGAATTGCGAGTGCAAAGATAAAAGATTGCACGCGATGCACGTTCTATGAAATTGCATTTCGTGTGAATGTATGTTTATTAGGGTGGCCGTTATTTGAATTATCGGGCCCTAAATTAATCCAAACACATAAAAACTTTATTTTAGAATTTAAACTTTGCTATTTAAAATTCAATACATTTTACAGACATTGTAGCTAGTATTAATTTTTAGCACCAATTACGGGACTCTCAAAATTTAGTCTTTGAGAATGCTGATTCAATAAAAAACACTACCCTACAATACCCTAATAAACTAAAAATGCCAAAATGTTCCGTTTTGCTCACTGCGTACATATTTTTTATGGTGGTCAAATAGTCACCCCTCTTTTAGGGTGATTGTATTCAAATTCTAAATATAATAAAAAACCTAAAAGTTATTAGGGTCAAATAAATGAATTTAACCTCAAATTTTTTTTTGGAGTAAGGGTTAAAATTAACGTAAACGGAAACATCACTGGGAATAATAATGTACACCGTATTATATATTTTTAATAATATGCAAAATATTTCGTATATTTCCTGATATAAATTGTATTTCTAATATGGCTTCCAATTTAGCGTTCGCCTCAAAATTCAATATTGTTCACTAAATTATTCAAAAAAATACAAAATACAAAAAAAAATGTGTTCACCTAAAAATAAAAATTTGCTCATAATTATATAAAAATGTGCACCTTGCAAGTGTGCACAGCGCATATTTATAGATAACTATAAAGTATTTATTGGGCCAGATTATTCTTTATGGTTGGTCAATTATGTTTTTGGAGCATGTTTTTTTTTCTCGGTGAGCACTTTAATTTTATTTTCTGAATTAAATTTAGTATTTAAAAGAAAAATTAGGTGCACATTTTTTTTGGAGATTGTTTTATTATATGCCTTTCTAGTATTAGCAAATATATTTTTATATTTCCAATATTCTCAAAAGTATTAAAAGTATTCTTGATATTTGCAAATAATGATAAATAATTATAAACTCATTTTTTTTTTCGATATTGATGAATGTTACATATTTGCAAGTTATTATTAGCCCGAAAAAATATATACAATAGTTTTGAAAATATACAAATTCGTGTAATGTACACTATCAAATTCTTAAAATATATTTTTTTTTGATATTCGCCATTTTGTATGATATTCGCAAAAACATTTTAAATTTGCGGATATTTTTAAGTATTTGTATAAGGATATATAATATTATGAAATATTTATGATATTCTTGATATTTTTAATAAAAAACGCAATATTTTAATATTCGCTAAAAAAAACAATCGTAGTATTTGTAAAAAATATTTCGATATTATTATTATTTCCTATAATAAATTCGAGGTTTTTTAAATTATTTTTATAATATAATGAATGTTCGCGAACTTTAAATTACTGTATTAGTAAAAAAATGTATATATTTTCAATATTACTAATAATATTTGAGTGAATATGCCACGGGGAAAATCTAATGATGCAGTAATATAAAAAAGCATTTATTCGATCCTATTATATAAAAAAAATTCATAAATTTAAAACCTCCCTAAAAAGGAGATAGACATTTGACATTTTCGTCGAGGGTTAAATAAAAACATAAAATTCTAAAATAAAAAAAAAAACAATTTTATTTTTTTTGATTAAATTTGAGGGGCGCTTCGATTAAAATTATCGATTCTTCATATAACGGCCACCCTAACGTTTATATATACAATGTGCTGCTAGAAATTCCTCTACATAGTAGTTGCAAGTTGCAATCGAATGCAGCGCACGCAGAAATGAACAATATAGTAATTATTAAAATTGTCCTTGTCCGCTGGCTTGGTAAATATTCAATATATACACACTGTATGTATGTATAATATGAACTCCCGGCTAGACGCGAACACCGACTTTTTACGACTCCGGTCGCAAGGACAATGGCTACGCCGAAAATCCAATTATATTTTTGTGAATTCGTTGTGAACACGCGACAAAATAATAGAATCACATAAAATACGATTTGGTCGGTTGGAGTATGCGCGCAATGCATGCGCTCGTTCCATGACAAAGTAATTATGAATAATGGACGGATGATATCAAGCCGGCGCGGAGGCGGAGGCGGCGCCGGCGCTGCGACTTTTTTGCCTATAAATAGACCCGCAGTTCAAAATGCTCAACATGTGCGAATTTGCAATTAAATGGGGAGTTGTTGTTGTAGTTGCTAAATATTCATACAAAAGACGAAAGAGTCACATTTAGTTATATAGAATGTACCTAGAGGGCACATATTGATATATAAGGATCAAAATTACTATCGGTATATTGTGCTAGTGAATCGAGTTACACAATTTTTCTAATGATTTTAGATTGTTGGTTAAGAAAGAAATAATTTTACAGGGATACAAAACGAGATCCAATAATAAATATAAATAATAAATAATTCTGTTAAAAATGCCTTATAAAAAAGGTCAAAATAACAAAAAATAAAAAAACAAATATCTTTTATTATTTTTATGCTATTTTTGCTGTGTCAAGCCCAATTTAGTTATTATTTTTACCCACAGCTCAAGAGAAGGGGTCCATTTTTGCATTAAAATGAACCTCGGATAAATAAGCGTAAACTAAATATAATTCACAATAAGAATCAGTTTTTTTACTGATTCCTCCACGAAGTACAGAGCGAAGCATATTTCATGTGTATAATATGCGAATTCCAATTATCTTATAACAAATTACATTTATTATCTTTTTTAAGTATGTGTCAATGAATTGAAAATATTTTATTATAATTAGCTTTAAACTGATCGGTTTTGCTGACCAACATTTTTAGGTGCAATTCTTTCAAAGAGGTCTATTTTTTTTTTTCATTTTTAAATTATCTGTCTTCGGGTGGTCGTTTCGTACTGATAATGATTGTTTAACGGATAGTTTTTAAATAATTTTCACAATCCAAGAAACAATACAAAACATTAGCCGAAATCCAGGGAGTCTATTAGAAGAAGACATGGCAGCCGATTTAAATCGGCTTAAAATCCGGCTGAAATGGCTGATCCGATATTGTTTATTCTTCCACACATTTTTTTTCGAAATTGGTTATTTTTTGTTGAATCTGTAATTTAAAAAAAAAAACGATTAAGTAGTTTTAATGTTTTGGCTGATTAAAAACCATAACATTATAAAAAAAGTAACTTCAGCCGTTTATTGGGTAAATAATTAAGCACATGAACTATGTTTTTTTTCGGTTTAGCTGATCTTAGACTATTTAAATTGGCTGCCATGTCTGGGGAGGGTCAATATTTTACAGATATATAATAATGACGGATGTTGAAACTTCGTAAGAAAAAATGAAACTTTGTTTAAATACAAAATCAAAAAATTTAATTTTTTTTTGACAAACGATTTTTAAAGTTTTAACAAAATAAGGAAAATAAGAAAATAAACCACATAAAATGAAGTAGAATATTTAAATTTTTTTAGGCCGAAAAAATTAATAAAAATAAAAATATTATTTTCAATTATTATTAAATTTTACATATTTGATAACAATTTTTTATATAATAAATAAATCTATAATTTTTAATTGAACAATAACAGGTCGGCTGAAAAGTTCGTAATGTTTCTATGAGAGGGCGCCACTAGTACAAAATCCATTTTGTTTTCATATAGTACCAACCTTGAAAGGATGCGTGTATAAATTTCACAGCTGTCGGACTATTAGTTTGTGATATATTGCATTTTTAGTGAAGCAACTTTT
>JAAAKO020009122.1:0-34828 GCA_010015015.2 Bolitophila cinerea | reverse complement strand
AAAATTGTTTAAATATATGCGCACAATTTTTTTTTGTACATTTTTTTTTATTTATGTACCAAAAAAATTATTTTCTGGACACTATTTTTTTAAAAGCCACGTTTTTTTTTACTTTTATTTATTTCATCATTCATTTTTATGCAAATTTTGTCTTGTTTTGTTTTGATTTTACTGTGTCGAAGAAACGCAAAAACAATGTTATAAATAACTGCCCACGTGAATCAAAAGATACAGATATTTTTTAAAAAAATAATTTGGCCATAAAACAAAAAAATTAATAAAATAAAAACTCATATTAAAAATATATAAAAAAAACAAAGTTTTTCATATAAATTCTCTACTCCTTTTTCTTGGCTTATGTAACTGACTTTGACCATCACTATTTTTTTTTGGGCAGCAAAAGGTTAAATGTAAAGAAGCAGATATTTTTTACAAAAAATACATAATCAATTGTCTTTTATTATTTTTTTATCCTTTTGCCCAATTAATGGCTTTGACCATATTTGGTCACCCCCTAATGAGGGGTAGGGAAAATTTTTATAGAATTCATTGTCATCAGCAACAAGTCAATGGGCTAAGTTTCAGCTCGATTGAATGACAGGATGTCGGTTAATTAGGCCGCATTATAATCCGCGTAAGCAAACAAGCACGTGAAACTAATATAGAGAATTTAATAAAAAAAGAACTTGTGTGAAAAAGGATTTTTTTTAAATAAAAAAGTGGAAAAAGGAGAATTGGAAAGCAGTATTTTATATAAAAAAAATTGTCTCCTTCGGCCTAATAACATTTGGCCTGAAGACTTTCGGCCAACTTTTCATTTATATGTAATTTTCTGCTTAATTAGAAGAATTTTACAATGAAATATCAGAAAAAATACTGTAACATTTATTTTTGTTTTCTAAAAAATAATATTTGTAACTACATCTTTTTTTATATATTTCTTTTAAAAAAGTACTTATATTTTTATATTATAGTACAAAAGTGGTCATAGTAGTACTTGACCTATCAAAGCACACTCAAAAATCTTAGGTTTTAAGGTGCTGTACGTTGTTGTTGTTTTTAGAAGTTCTCAGTTAATTTATAAACATGGAAAAATAATCGTAATGTGATACAAAACTTCCATTTAAAATATTTTATTTATAATAAAAAAAAAATTTACTAACAAAAATGTACTTATGGTAACAAAAATTGCTATATTTTAATCACATTTTTTTTAAAAAAGCACGATTAATTTTAGCACGTTTTTTACTCGTTATTTCAATAACGATTATTTTCATATTGTACGACCTAATTTATTTAATGTATATACACATAGCATTGTAAAAACAAAAATAATAATATTATTATTATAATAAAACAAATAATCTATGCGATGAACAATAATATAACATTTTTTTCCATTCATTTTTCTATCGCGTTAATGAGAACCAAATTGGAAAACGTATACAACTTTATGTAAATTATAAACATGCCTATATACAATTATACATAGTATACATATACACAAAGCAATAGAAAATTAAAAAAAAAGAAAAAGCGAAACGGAAAATTAAGCAATCGTGAACGATCTTTGGTGAAGATTGTGTTTGTGTCATATTTGTGTAAATGTGTGTGTGTGTGTGAGAGTGTAATTATACGCATAGTTCAACGTGCGTCTGCATACCCACATGTATGCAGGTCGGTAAATAAACAGTCGCGTTCGACATGAAACTCGTAATTAAAGATGCGCAATGGAAACATGTATAGATACATTGCACATAATTTGTGGTTACCGCGCATGCGCAGACATAGTTTTAATCAAATACAATGCATGATTCAGTATAGTGCAATTGGAATTAGGTCAATGCTTAAAACAAACCATTAAATTTGATGTCTTTGTTCTTTGTATAATTGCGTGCGTGTTTCTCCAAATACCGCAGACATTGGCCTATTTTAAAATAGGTTTGCGTATAATCAAACAAGGTCGTTTTGAATGAAACTTGTATATAGTATGAAGTTAAATCTGTGGATAAAATAACAGTCTATAAAGTGTACTATATAAACCTTTATTTTAGGGTCACAATTTCATCCATATCTTCTTAACGCTTTAAATATAATAATTAATTATAATTGTCCCTTTGTACAGAATTTATTTATATATGTAATAAAAAAGGTTCAATTATTATTATTAAAGCCTTTTAAAACCAGCTTTGGGTACTAAAGTATAACTGATTTAATTTTTACCAATTTTTACCTATTTTTCATATTTATTTATGCATAATTTTATTTTATAGAGTATTTTTGCATAATGAATATATATTAGATTTTTTATTATTTCAACAAATATTTTATTTGTATTTTTAATTTTTTAATGTTTTTTTTTTAACTTTACTTTACATATGACCGTCGATATATTTTTCGACGCCATTTTAACACACTTTTTCTTATCCAACCTAACTCAAACTTGGCACAAAGACTCGTTTGCTTGCACCTTTAAAAAATAATAAAAATAAAAAGTAAAAAATAAAATCCACTGTAAAAATATATTATTTTTTTATAAGATTTTATTTTAAAAAAAAATATTTTGAAGAGGAATTCCGCAAACACCGAAAAACTACATTTTGTTTTTAGGAAATAAAACCCTTAGGGTAGAGGTGGGAGGGGTTCAAAGATTTGGTAAAAAATTAGGAAACAAAATATTTCGGAGCATTACGTGATTCAAGGTAAGTGTGTTTTGTTTAAAATAAAGGTTTTTAAAATATTTATAATTAAAAAAGGGAAACCTACCTTTCAGAAGATATTTAAAAAAACGTTATATTTTATACAATTGTATACATAGAGAGAGAAGGGGGAGGGAGAAAATGAAAATATTATGCAATTTATTTTTTAAATGTCAACTTTAATGGCCTAAAACCATATTAAGCTTACACTGCCTTAAAAAGGGTGTTCACGGCCCTTAAAAAATGAATATAGGTTTGACATTTTACAAAATAATGGCGTAATATTTTTTCTCTTCTATCAGTCTATCAGACTTCAAACTAGGGTGAAAATATGTTTTTAGTCATACACAAAAAAAAAAACAAAAAAAAGATACAGTATTATTATTTTTTCAATATTTGGGATGAATTTTATTTGACCTGTCTAATTATTTATTATTTTCAAAAAATAATTAGCATTCATGCTGTAAATTCCGCAGTATTCTTTTTTTGTTTAGGTATTATTACAAATATTTATGCTTTAACTTTAATTAATACAAATTAATTTAAAATGCTTTAAACCAATGTTTCAAAATAATAAATATATTTGATTTAACAATAAAAAAAATATATAAATTATTTAATAATTCAACACTCACTCATTTCGCTAAAAAAACAATTAATCATAAACATTGACAAATATTCCAAAATTTATGGGTACTGCATATTATTTTTAACAACACTCCCGGTACAAAAATAGTCACAAAATTTATAAAAATACAAGAATCTTCTTTTAAAAACGACTTATTATTATTATTATTTAATTGTAAACAACAATGCAATAAAACATCAAATTCGAACGATCTTATTAATAAAATGCTGTTCTATTGTATATTAGGTATAATACGTGCAAATGCGAGTGTTTTTGTCTGCAAAGAAGGAAGACAAATAATTACACGAGCACACAAATTTAATATGGCACGTATTATTTTTATTATTTTTCATTTTAATTATCCAACCAACATAATGGTGATGGTGTGTTGCGTGACCGAATTTTTGCAACGCCATCATTTTCATTTATTCGCGCGAAATCTATGAAAATAATGTGAACAATACTGTATATATATATATATATATATATATATTATTTTATATACTTTGTGTGGAATGCGGCGACACGACATGGCAGCAGCAGCGCGGGTGGTACTCAATTAGCTTGAGTGCGATGCGATGACTATATGGTATTGTTTATTTTCCTCCAACTAGTATATAGGCATTAGTTAGATAGAATATATATAAATATATACATTTAACACAAAGCGCAAAACTGCACATATGGGTATGCGTTGCTCAAATGTTTTTAATTACACAAATATTGTGCTGGTTGGGTGTGATATAATGAATTTAATTTGTACAATATGAATATAGTTCTGTGGCCTCAGTCTTTATTCGTATGTTTATATTTTATGTATACGTAATATATTCTGTATTGACATTTTATCTTACATTGAATTTTATTTAAACTAAAATATACAATATGACTCAAATCAGAACATTCAAATGTTACACCTGTATTAATCTGGTGACTAATTAAACTATATATTTTGAAATGTATTATGCTATATGAAAATCGAAAGGAATATATAATATCTTTGACTGGGAGTTCATCGAGCAGAATACAAGGCGTTGTTTTTTTTGCTTGGTGTAATTTTATGTCATTTTTATGTATATATCTTTAAGTAACATATAAAATAAATTTTGTATTATTTTTTAATATTATCTCGCTCATTTGTTTCTTTTTGTACAATTTTTTTGATTTCATTTTATATTTTTCGGTAAACACTTTTTTTTTCAGTGAATACATAATTTATTGCCTTTTTTCAATAGAGGAAAATACACGATCTTTGCATATAAACAGGATAGGAATTTCCGTGCCACAATTCTATTTTATACATAAAAATACATACTGATCATAATATATTTATTCATAAATATACAAGTAAACATGTTTTAACATATATTTGTAGCTCATATCTATGAATTAAGGAATTTCTTAATTATAAAACATATTTATAATATGTGAAAATAGTTATAGTTATGACAAATCTTATGAAAACTTAAATTTATAGTTTCTGAGACAGCCTTTACCTAATGTTGCATTTATTTTTACCGCATGTCGCAGGTGGTATTTACATTTCGGACACCCTGTAAAATAATTTTCTGTGTAGACTAAAAAGTTAGAGCGGCCATTTTTTTTGTTTTAAAAAACAATCTACTTAGAATAATTTAGATGTCGTAATTGGCCATTTGGGATAGCTTTATGCCAAAATACGTAGTTAGAATTTGTTATTATTACTTCATAACCTGGACCTATTTAATTGATAGTAAAATATTCATACTAAATATGTCTAGCATTTGCAGTTTATATTTGCGTGTATATATAGTATAGTCAATAGTGCAATATAATTATGCATCTGGTTCATTGCTACTGATTTCAATTATTAGTAAATAATTGTATATTGTGAAACTGATTAGAATATTGTGTACAAATATAAACAATAACCTATAACATGTAATTGAATATTCAATATTTACAATAAATGTGTAATTTATTTGTTTGTGTTCTACTTTGCTTTTCATAAATTTAGCAACACCGAAATAAACACCCATCTCTCTTCTCTGATTCCGCACTGTCTCGCCGTCTCCGATACAATGCCGATAATACATTATTAATCTCACCGAGTGATACTTTCTCCGACAAACCTATTCACAATGCGTGTCAAACGCGACCGTACCGTTTCTTTGCAGGTATTTCATACGTGCATGCATATACAATAACTTTAGCATGATAATACCGCGATAACAGCATTTTACTAATACAATCAAAACAACATGCATACCTGCACAATAGCTTATTATAGATTATAGATTGCGTTATCGGCGCGTTGGTTGGGTAAGTGCGAAAACGACTTTCACGTCCTAAAGGTTCGTTCTTCGTTAGAGAGCATATATAGTTGCATGGCTTGATAAGAGTTAAATAGATAATTGGATGTGCGCTCGATACATGCAGGCCAGAGAGCAGCTGCTGCTGCTGTTACGCACAAAGGAATGCACAGCATGCAGCCACACAAGGTGCTCGATTCGGCGGATAGACGTATTCGACATTCGGCTTTAATTTCAATAAAACTTCTCGTGTCCACTTAAAGTGACCTTCAACGTAATAATTCATGTAATTGCATTGAAATAAACTATATATACAAAAAAACGCTTGCGTTGCTGTCTACGCAGCGCAAAAGTAATTATTTATACAACATTTATATATATTTTATGTATACACTGGATTCTCAGACACCCGCATATACACAAAACATATACAAATAAACATATATAGATAAAGACTCACCCTATCATAATACAATGGCAGCGAAGTGCAATGCCTCTTGTCTGCGATGGTGTCTTCTTTAGGGCTGCTCCCAGACACGGGGGTGAGAGTTTTGTGAGTGCCTCCTGCGCCGCCGCCGCCGCCGCCAGCGCCGCTTCCACCGTCTGCTCGATCCATCTCGTGCAGCGTTGTCACACTTGCACAACGTACACTGCTGCTGCCGCCGTGGTATGTGTGGGGCGCTTCGCTGGCATTACAGCACGCCATAAAACACACTCACACACACGCAAACACACTAAAAATTACCGCACACAAAAGTGGTTCAGCGCACAGAGCAATTTAAATAAATACACGCACAGGGAAAAAAAACACCGAAATACAAAAACACACAATCGCACTCATGCACAAACACACAGAAAACACACTCGCGATACGTAAACACTTTGCACTGTGAAATTCATGCGAGCATCCCCTGGGTTCGCGCTAGCCCTTTTGCAGACAGCACACGTTCGCACACTTATTCCGGATTCCGGTTATTCACGGGGCTGGGTTGACATTCAATTAGCTACGCATAGTTGTTTGCCGTGTTTTTTAAAAAAAAATGTTTTTCTTACATTTCACGCCAAAAGATGTTGACTTTTTGCGAAAGGTCGATACACAGAGTTTGACAGTAGACAGTAGAAACCATTTTTGTTTTGTCGCAAACTGCATGACCGACTGTGGTGTACATCGTTGCTGGTATGTGGCAGCACTGCAGACTGCAATTGCGTGTAAATGAGATCGTTTAATGGTTATGATTTCTAATTATCTTGATATTATTCTTTTAAAAATCCTTAAATGAAAATAAAATAATATGTTACTAAATATTCATAGAAAAACAATTCCTAAAAATAAATTTGATGAAAAACGGTCGTAGAAAGTTAAAACTCATAATAAACAAATTCGTAAAAGTTATGTGTTAGTTAAGTATTGGACAACTTTTAAACTCTTATGGGGTAGTGCCCATAAAGGGAGGGTACTACCTTTAATGGGAGGTTCTTCTAGACTACAAACCCGTTAAAAATTGTTGTCGGTCACCCATCACCTTTGTAAGAGGAGGGGTAGATTTTTTTAATATCCCCTTTTAATAAAAATTTTGGGGAATGTGTTTAAGAAGAGGGAGTTCCAAAATTAATGTCCAGTTTTTTTCGATCGTAGAACGACAATAACTTCGTACATATTTATTTATTTAATTTATGCACAAACTACAAAGGCATTATACACTATTTATAATGTGTTCCTTATAGAGTATGATAATAATGATGAAAACTCAACCTAAATTTACTAAAATAAATATAATGTTTGCCTAATGGGCGACTATTTCACATGACTTCTATTCGAGTGGAGTTAGTTTTGAGTTAGTCAAATCAAGCTTAAAAAATGACCGCACAACAGCGAAACCTATAATCGCGAGGTTCATAAGCGCAAATCTGGAAAAACAAACAGAATACTTTTTTCCAAGATTACAATCCAAGATAAATTCTGAGAGAGAGATGTGGAATAGTACTCTATGACCAACACTTTTTTGTTTCTTAAATTTGATAATTTACTTTATCTGAGACAATTCCAGTAAGTAAACGCCTTTTTTTAAAGGTTTAACAATGGTGTACTGGCGTAAAAACTGTATCTACAACAAAAGTTATGAACTTTGCACTTAATGTGTTTCGCACTTATGGTCCTTCAACCAGCTGAAAAAGAGCGTTCAATGTTTGTCCCAATTTCAGTTTGAGACACTAGTACTAAGTCCGCGCTGAAAAAATCTGTCTTTCAGCACGAGCTGAAAAATCCTCAGTTTCAGTGAAAAAACGCAATTTAAATTTAATTTAACGTTTTCGTAGGAAAAATTTATTGTCCTCGAAATCTGCTATTTGATTGGTTAAATTAAATTCACGGATTTTGTGAATTCAAAATTGTTCTTCGCCAGTCTGACCGAAGGGAATACATAAGGGAATAAATAATCAAACCATATTAAAAAAATATAAATATACACATTGAATGCACTCATTGTGTCTAATGTAAACCATATTGTCAAAGAGCAAATCGGCGATTTGTTCTTGGAGTGGAGATTGCTCTCCCGTCAATCAAGACAGTTCTTTTGTTTCTGCGAACATTTTAAAATAAATCAATAGTTGTTTCGGTATATTCTAACGGCGTCTTTTATTAAAAAAAAAGAACAAAATTCATTGTCACACGGTTCTGTGCATTGACGAAAAGCCCCTGTTATCTTGTTCAAGTTTATGTGTTTTCATAAAATCTAGCTGATAATTCAATTACCGACATATACATATATACATATGCATACTATATGTAATTTTATGTCTATGTATGTACATTTTTGATTATTTTGTTTGACACATCACTGGATTGGTGGTGCCAGCGTGCTTCTCACACACAGTCGCGTAGACGAAAATAAATTAAAGAGAGCGGACTGTTCTCGTGTAGAGTGTACGCCTTTGACTCACGTAGTACCTGATTTTATTTCGCGAGGACGGTCGCCATCTTGCTAACTCTAATCAAAGACTTTTCGGCTCTGTAGATTCATTGTCTGGTAGAAAAACCAGAAATCCACATACAAATATCCATCTAAATGGCGTTAAAAAGAATTAATAAGGTACGTGTTATCGAGTAAAGTGTGCGTATGTTCATTCTGCAAGCGTGCGGTCCTGCAATTTCGTGTCCAGACCGTACAGAACGCCGTCCGCCCCAGTCTCGGTTGAGAAAAAAAAATGTAGTCATCGCTCGCGCACACACAAAAGGCAAACTCGTCGTCGTCGGTACGACGAAATGCGCTGCCGAGGAATTTTTTCGTTCTGGATATTTCGAAAAAGTTTTGTGTGGTTAAAAATACGGGTACACGCATCGGTTTTCCGACGGGGCCAAATCGAGAGAGTGCACCGTTTTTTCGGGGCACTGTGAACAATGGCGATGAAGCCGTCGAAATATCTACGCGGAGCCGTTTATAACGGCAGTTTTTTATGTATGACTACCTTCAGTCTAAACTATATATATATGCCTATATAATGGAAACTATTAATAAAGGAGAGCGAGAAAAAAATACACACCGTCTAGAAATGCCGGAAACTCGATGCTTGCATAAATCCATCGGAAAGAAAACGTTCGGTGTGGGAATAAACCTGTGTGTACCTGGCCAGACTGGGTGGCAAGGAGTTTAACAACGTTTTTGTTATGATTCGAGCGAAGCCCGTTGTCGTCGTTATCGATTTTCATTGCTTATTAAAAATGGAAGTCATTCCGTCGTGATGAGATAGCTCCATGACACCATATATGGTTAAAATTGTATTTTGTTCAATATCGGGTGTTCCGCGAACGGTTTTTTTATTTTATATAATAATATTACAACATTTTATGTGTGTGTGTGTACTTTATTAATTTGTTTTTGTATTTTTTGTTTTGTAGGAACTTCAAGACCTCGGTCGAGATCCACCAGCACAATGCTCAGCAGGTCCAGTAGGGGATGATCGTAAGTGTGACTTATCTACAAAATAGGCTCTCAATTAATCATATACACCCGTCGTCGTCCTCTGGCGCGTTCGTGCAAAATTCCTTTGGAACCATATTGTGTATGTGTGTGCGTGTATGAGAGAGTGTTTGCTGAAAGGCTTCTTGGACGAGTGCGCAAGGTCTTTGCACTAAAGCCAACAACTATACTCTCTGCTTTGTACCAAGTACGACTATAAACAAGTCGGTTAAGCTAGTTTTGTGTGCGTGTGTACGTACGTACGCGTGCGGTCTCTTATGTGTATATTTGTGAGTTAGTGTGAATTGTCTGCAATTTGCGTAATTCTCCTTGTACGTCATATCTCTTGTATTAGTGTGTGTTATTGATGCCGTGTCATTCTACAGAACGTCACAAGTATCCAATGATTCTTCGTGCTGAGGTCTTTGTTTGCCATCGCAATCGCAATATTATACAGTTTATTATGTATGTATATATAGTTTAACAATTAGCCTGTCTGCTGTTCTCTTTATATGTAATTCGGCAAATTGTAGGGGTCTCTGTGAGCTTTTTCTGTATGCGTCATGCAGTCATGCTATAAAAGATTCCAACCGCTCCATAAACATGTTCCAACATGCACTCGCAGAAATTGAACATTTGTGTGCTAGTCTAATGTTTAATGTGTTGTTGCTGTAATTTTAAGTACTTGGTACGGCATTTGTTTTGTGTGTCTATGACCATGAAAAACACAGCTTTCTTAAATCGCTTTAATAATCTCTGCACATAGTGCTGGATTTTGCACAAGCTTATGGTTGTGTGTGTGTTGTACGTTTCAATGAAACAAATGTCTGAGATACTTATCGTGTGGGGTCTCATTAACTGTGCATAATGTTGAATTGTATTCTGTTAGCCATTGAAACTACATTTAATGCTAATGTTTTTAATTGTAACAGTGAAAAGTGAAAACACAGACTATTCTTGAAATGTGGTTTTTGTTTTCGAGATTCAATATTTATATTATTCAACATACAAGTTATCTTTTTGATGAACTCACAAAATGTGTGTTTTTTATCTAAAAAAGTAACAGTTTCGTTTACAAATGATAAAATGTACACAATTCTTTTTGTTTGCGTTTAATGATAAACAAAACAGGGTGGTTTTTGGGGTACTTTTGATTCTATTTAGGTATAAATAGTTTTTTCAATTGTAGAAATTCTTCATCTACAAAAAACACTTTCAAATTACTATTTTTGTTAATACGTTGCATACAATTATTTTTTCTATTTTTGGATGTAAATGACCTCGATGTCGAACATCCCTAAAAATTAATAATAATAATAATGTTTCTATTTCTCTAGAATTTGCAAAAAAATGTTAAAATGACTCAATTTCATTCACCATTTTTTCATTTAAAATTTAAAAGTTTAAATATACAAATATTTAAAAAAAATCAAATAAAAGACTAAAACCAAACTAAAATAGTATTTAAATCACGAAGTAAATAGTAATTATTTACTATTTACTCCGTGATTTAAATTTACATCTAAATTTTTCATATTTTGTAATGATAGACATTAAATTTATTGCTAAAATAATAAAAAAAAATAATAGTACTTTTTTTGAATTGTTTAATTATGCAATAGACATAAATACCGTGTTTTTACAATTTGAACTTCACACCTGTTTGATAGGGTATAATTGTCATATTTCAACATATGCATTTTTGCTTCATATTTTTGTTTTAACCGTAATGAAGCGGTTTTATATAGTTTGTGTGGTTTAACCAACTTCTTTATTCTTTTTAATACAAACTATGAATCATCTCTGCTCAAAAAAAGTATTATTTCGTTTCTTATTCCATTAAAACTTACCAACAAGACATTTATAATTATAATTCATAACAATTGTTTATGCAACATTGGCGCAATTTTAATTCCTAAAACGCGATGCAAATAACGTGGAATATTATATAAAATTAATCAGTATATTTCAATGCAAAAATGGCGTTTGTTTATTTTAGAACTTTTAATCAGCAGTGGGAATTTACAAAGAACTGCTGATTCTATGAGCGAGTTTATTTTAAAATTTAGGCAAACATGTCGATAGTGTAATCCTTCTGCATTGTGATGATGTCATTTTTTACATTAAATAATTAAGTATATTTAAAGATTGAAGTTTTTGTCTGGGAAATAACATTTTTACAGCACACGTTAAATAGGAGTCAAACATAAAGTGAATAAAAATTTTATTTTTAGGCTTTTCGTAGTTTCTTACAAATTCATTCGCGATTATTTGTCCCATTTCGGTTAAAAAGCATATATAAGAAAACGACTATCCGAAGTGCAAGAAGGACACAAATATTGCCTCACAGAATCTGGCATCGTTCAGCAACTACGTCGTTTTTCATATTTTTTCTTATCACACCCATACAGACAAAGTTTTTATGCATACACTAAAGTAATGCACATGCATTTTATTACAAAGTCGGTGTTGGATTAAGTTATCTGCATCAGACCAACGACGCATTATTACACCCGTGTCCCAAAGTTGACAGATCGTAATGAAACACTTGTGCGCGGGGCATTGAAATTTTGTTGTGAATAATTTCCATTTCAACTAATGACCTTGAATGATTATTTTCTTTGATAAGTTATTTATTTTACCAAAATAAAACAATCCAATCGCATTTTTGAAATAATTATTTAATAAAATAAAAATTAATAGTTTATTTTAAATTTAAAAATATTTCAAGGTCATTGCGCGAATAAGAAAGGTCATGATAATAAATCAAGGTCATTGCTTTGAAAAATATTTATTGAATTGAGATATCATTTTTTATCCTAAGCCTGTTTAGGCTAAGGGCTCAATAGGATTTAATATTTGCTTTAAACCATTTTATTTCAAATAAATAAATATTATAACTGCATAATTATAATTATTTGTTTATTATAAGTTCAAATCGTTGTGAACTGGCTTAAATGCTTTCATGTTTTATCTATTTGCTTATATTAAACAATTTCATGTACAAAAACAATAGAAAAATCAATTTTAGTTGAAAAAACACTACTTTGTTACACAGAGAATTTTTTTTTGCATTTTATTAAGTCTTTTAAAAATAAACATTATTTTTCTAACTGGCTTTCAGCGAGCGTTTAGATATAATCAAGTTTTTAAGATAAAATTCAGTAAATTACGAAATGAAAAAAAAATTGGAAAAACGATGCTAAGTCATAATTTCATTACACATTTCTCGATTTTCTCGATCTCGGAAGACAATTAAGAATTTAAATCGAAAATGCTACCAGATTTCTATAATTCCAGATTTGAACAATATTGAGCGGAATCACATAATTTTCAACATTAATTATCTCCTCGATCGCTATTACAAATAGCGATCACTATCGATTTTAGCCTATTAGATTTCAAAATTTAGAAAAGCGTCTAGCGGAAAAAATGCTGAAGTCGATAGAATAAAGTACGCGTCCAAATTAACAAATTAACTCAAATATTACATAATTTGCGATCCATAAGTCAATTGATTATGAACAATTGCGATCGCTCGCATATGTCTGTCAATTTGAGCTTGGGAAAATACCGTTATATCAATAAGCGAGTTGCCACACTTGTAGCTTGTTAAACAGTATTTCTGAAAGCGAATCTATTGCTGATCAATTTAGAATTGAAATCAATAATTGCTAACAGATATCTATAATTCCAGATTTGGACAATATTGAGCGGAATCACCTTATTTTTAATATTGATTATCTCTTCGATCGCTATAAAAAATATCACTATCGATTTTAGCCTATTAGATTTTTAAAAGGCATGTACCGAGAACAAAATGCTAAAGTCGATAGGATAAAGGACACTACCAAATTCTTAATCAATGAAAAATTACTAGCAATCATGCCTTTTCACGATCGCTGCACAAGAAATGGAATATTTTAGACAGGCAAATAAACTAAAAACTCAAATGGTACATAATTTGCGATCCGTTCCTCGATTGATCATTACCAATTGCGATCGCTCGTGTAGGTCGATTTGAGATTTGGAAAATACCGTTATTTAATGAGCGAGTTTTTTTGCACGATTTAGTCTTGTTAAACAACAGCATTTCTGGAAGCGAATCTATTGCTAAATTATAATATAATTTTAAATCCATTTTTTACGATTCGAATATGAATCATCTTCATAAAAATACTGATCGCTAAAATAAATGCGATCGCTATTGGAAATAAGGATCTTGATTTAGGACTAACTCGAGAAAGAGAAAAGTAAACATTTGCTTGTAAGGCAATAGAAAAAAACCATTGAAATAATAATATTGATTAATGATTGTTATCGTTTGTTCAAATCCTTATTTCTAAAATTTCTAATGAAGTGATCGCTGGTTAGCTGAAAAACCAAATACAGTAAATAGTAAATAATAAGGATGGTAGAATTATATAGTAGATTATACGTATACCTTAAAAAGAAAAAAATCTTTCATCCCTATTATTTGCGGTTATAAAAACATTCACTTATAAATTGGTATCGTACTTAATAAATAAATAGCGACTTGTTGCGTTAATTTCAATCGATTTGTGCCATCGCTGCAATTTATAGTGCTATACCGATTCACCGAATATTCTAGATTGTCTAATTATGACTTCACGTAGGCAGTTGGTATAGGTTCTTGCTTAAATGGTGTTTTTTTCTAGATAAATATAAAAATGTTGTGTTTATATTCAAAACGATATATTTTGCAATAAAATACTATACTATACAAATACCATTAAACATGTAATTTTAAGAATAATATAAAAAAAACTGTATTCCTCATACAAACATAATCCCATAATTCCAAAAACCTTAGTCGGATTATGTTTTGCATAGGAAAATGATTGTGAATCAATCAATAAATAAAAAAAAACACTGCTTCTTATAAAATAATGCCATACTTTCCTCCCACCCGCAAAATATAAACAACATTAAAATATATCTATTCAAACTGGCGGCACAGACCTTCGACACCACTTTCTTAATACCAACCTAGTTTTTAATTTCTATGCACTGACGCGCTGCACTACTGCCACCACTGCACACACGTGCACTCAAATTATGTCATTCTGTATGCACGCGAGCAAAATCGATACTAGTACTAGAAAAAATTGCATATAGATATAATGCGAATAGCAGCAAATAATAACACAATCGACCTTACATTCAGAGCTCGATATATATATAAATATATAATGTATATTTTATATATGTTTTAAACACGTGTTTGAACTATGCACACGCACACATACATGCATACCACCATCAGCGTTAAGCGATGAAACGAGCACACACACACACACATTCAAATTACATCGTATTTTGTACAATGTCTGCCAATACAGCTAAATTGTCGTTCTATGCGTATGGTCTCGTAGCCGTGCGGGCTAAAGCGTGTCCATTTTAATGCGCGTACTACTGAAATGTCTAGGTTCGAAACCCCCTCTACTTCATATTTCAACTTTGTTCTCTCACACGCGTTGCATTTTCTCACTGACGATTGGTACGTTTAATGTACACTCCGTTGGAATTTAAATAACAAATAAAATGCTAGAAAAACGAAAATCCATTTGAGAAGTGTTAGAATTAAATGCATTGTTCTATCACATGTTAGGATGAGCGACAATTTATTTTTGTACATCATCATCTGCTCTCTATTTTGTATGTAAGAATATTCTAAATTTATAACATTGTATCTAATTTTCGTTTTGTATCTATTTTCAGTGTTTCACTGGCAAGCTACCATAATGGGACCGGTAAGTGTTTTTTTTAACAAATATATTTTAAATTTAATTAACTAATAACGTTTTTCTATTTTTACAGCCGGATAGTCCGTACCAAGGAGGCGTGTTTTTCCTTACAATTCATTTTCCAACAGACTATCCTTTCAAACCACCAAAAGTGGCTTTTACTACTCGTATATATCATCCTAACATTAATAGTAACGGATCGATTTGTCTTGATATTTTAAGATCCCAGTGGTCTCCAGCATTAACGATTTCAAAAGGTAACATTCATCTTCACATTTAAAATGTCCGAAATTAATCTATTCTTTTGTTTTGTTTTCGTTGTGTTTACAGTGCTGTTATCAATCTGCTCTCTGCTCTGTGATCCTAACCCAGACGATCCACTGGTGCCTGAGATTGCCAGAATATACAAAACCGATCGGGAAAAGTATAACGAGTTGGCGCGTGAATGGACAAGAAAGTATGCTATGTGATGCGTTAAAGTAAATGAATTCGATCCGTCAAGTAATCAATATTGCATTATACTTTATAATATTAATAATACATTAAAAAAGAAATTTTTTGAAGCCATCCGTGTAGACAGTAATCCCATTTTGGTATTCTGGAGAGCTCAAATACCACTCGGACCACTTTGGTATAATAATTATGTATGGTTTATTAAAAGTGAATGATGGCTTAGAGGGATCACTTCTCATAGCCTAAATCAGGTCTCTGAGAGCCGCTTAACTCTTATTCTTGATTTCTCGCAGATGTAGTTCGGTCATAGTTGCAACTGCCTCTATAAAGATCTGTGGGAGGGGCTTTATATTAAGAAAGGCTTGAAGAGCTCTTGTTGGTGTCGTACCATTGGCAGTTGCACAGATATAAATAACTCCTTATCTAGTCGCCAAGGTTTTAGTATATAATCCAGTATATGGTATATGGCCTGCAAAATAATAAAAAAAATCATAAAATGTAGTTGAATATGTGAATTTTTCTATCGAGCTTCACTTCTCAAGTAGTATTTAAAGATTTTTATCAATGTCACCTTACTCAAAATGATACATGACTTTATTACGCCATTACACAATTAAGTTATTTGCAAGGTCTCCCACAATCCATTTTATCTCATCTTCGCTTTATGTTTTGTTTACAAAAAAGGGTACTGCGCAAGCAGATGGTTTTTGTTGTGTACCTAAAATGTAGCCTGTATGTAGACTTTTTTAGCTTTTCATAAATCACTTTCAATTTATCAAAAAAATTGCAGGGATTATTTTTATAAAATTAGGGTAACAATAACAGTTTATTTGTATAATTTATGATATTTTTAAAAGCTCCGCTGAAGCTTATGCATTTTCCCAAGTCCAAAACATCTGCTATCTGAAAATAAATCTGCTTAAATTGCATCCTAAACTTTTCGACTTACAATAATAAAATATGAACTCAATTTCATGCAACTCTGGAGTTTTCTTGCCAATTCCAATGAATCCACTTGAAAAATACTTGGCAGTACGGTGCTTAAAAGAGCACAATTAATTTATTGACCTGCATACCTGCATTCTGCATTCTTATAAAAAAGACACACACACACACTCACGAAAAACATCTTGGCACACACACACACACACACACACACACACACACACACACACACACACACACACACACACACACACACACACACACACGTTATCAAAGCATAAAAAATAGCCGCTTTCGTTTGCTTATTTCTAGGAAACACGACTGCCCGCATCAATGCCAGCAAATGCGACCGCACAAAGCTCGTGATCTTGCGAACGCAATGTTAGACTATGTAAAACTAGTGTGTCCCGGTTAGTAGAAGAATAACCATCACCAATTGGACACGCGAGGCATCGTCTGCAGTTCCAAGAAAATATAAATAAAAAAACAAAGAAATAAATACAACCATTCACGATGGGCGATGAGGCGGACGACGCAAAGACGTTTAAGGAGAAGGCCCTGTTCTACACAACTGCCTTCTTCGTGCTGCTCATGATATTCAGTTTATTTGCATTTCTGTTCCTGGTGCCGTTCGTAATTGATCCGGCGTTCACGACAATCTTCATGCAGTTCGACGAAAAGCCCGCGTTCTGCATAACCGTTGAGACGGAGTCGTTCAAGGGTGCGTCGAACTGCTCGTGGACGTCGTGCCGCGAGGGCTGCACCAAGGACGTGTACGAGTGCACACAAATTCGTGTGAACTATAAAATCTGGAAGCCACCCGCCAACGATACGGACGAGTTGGCAACGGGAACAACGTCGAAAACGTTAACCACCGTTGTTCCTGCTCCTGCTGGAGCGGCAAAGGGTGAGGAGGGTCTTCGATTTGAGCGAGCCATACGAGAGTACGATTATGCAGACAGTGCAATGCTGGAAAAGGATGCCGAGAAACCAGCTGTTGGACTAGAGTTTATGGAGTACCCAGACGTGCCCGAGATGACCGGACTGATGGGTAACGACTCGGAATGGTTCTTTACGGGTGCTCGACTGTTTCCGAACGTAAAGGGTTGCGGGTACCCGCCAATGCTGAATTGCACCATATGGGCGAAACAGTACAAGGACGTGGGCTCAAACTTTTCGTGCTACTATTCCAGGGTTGATCCGGGACTGGTGATTAGTGATCTGGACATGTGGCAGAATACACTTAATCTGGTCTATGCGATGGCCATACCGATTCCATCGTTCATCATATCTGTGATTTATCTGACATTTGCCTATTTTAAAATTTACAATGAGGACGAGGAGACGGCTCCGCTGGACAAGAATGCTGAGGACATTGCGGGTGAGGATCTGGCTGATGGCGAAGACGGAGAGATGGAAGGTGAGGATGGCATCGGGAACGATGATGACGAGGAGGCAATTATAGTGCCGAACGGAGCAACGCCACGTTCGGTGTCGGGTCAACTGTTGTCGCCGACCAACTCGGACATGGCCTCGTTTGGGCATCAGTTAAAGGTGAAGATGGCCGACGAGATGTCGCGTGAGAGTCTGGACGGAGCACTTCTATCGAATTCGGCGTCATTGCAAGGGTAAGAAATTTGATGTCCCAACCCATTTTAATTCAATACAATTTAGGGTAAAAAAAACCAAACAAAAATATACCAGTGATTTTAATTTTAATAGAGGAAAAAAACCTTTAATGTATTAGATCCAATTGACTTTGTATTTATATTATAGCCCAATAAATGTATCAAATCGAGCTGAAACCTGACACATAACACATCGTTTAATAAGTCCTTGTTATAAACAATAAAACAAAATTTTTCCCCAAAAATATTTTTTTTTTCATCAACATAGCTTCTTTCTACGTTGATACAATCAGTCCAGCGACGTTCTAACTTTTCAATGACTTTTTTGTAGAACGATTTGTCTTTGGCCTCAACAAAGGCTACACTTTCTACAATCACCTCGTCTCATTCAAGCCAAATCTCCTTCCTTGGAGCATATTTTGAAATATGCAAAAAGCCTGTAGTCTCTGGGGGCCAGATCTGGAGAATACGCCGGTTGGGGGAGCAATTCGAAGCACAACTCATCCAGTTTTAACATCGTTACTAAAGACTTCTGACAAGGTGCAATGTCTTTGTTAAAGAGCACTTTTTACTTGGCCATATGAGGTCTATATTTGCGATTCCGATCTTCAAACGACTCAACAACCCTATAATATTCACTATTGATGGATTTCACTTTTCAAGGTATAGTCGATGAATATTATTCCTCGGGCATCCCAAAATATCGAGGCCATAGCTGACAAGGTTAGGACTTTTGGATGATTTGT
The DNA here is from genome assembly GCA_010015015.2 of Bolitophila cinerea. NCBI lineage: Eukaryota > Metazoa > Arthropoda > Insecta > Diptera > Mycetophilidae > Bolitophila > Bolitophila cinerea. The sequence goes on along the minus strand of JAAAKO020009122.1, from coordinate 15,714 downwards.
TCGACTTGCACCGGTTGCTGTCCATTCAGCTGACTGCCGACTTGACTCAGGAGTGAAAAGATGTATCCAGGTTTCATCGATCCATTGTCACATAACGACGCAGAAATTCGTTTGGATTGCGCTTAAAAATGGGCAAACTATCTATCCTTATCATCGACAAGATTTTGTTTTTGGTCCGGTGTCAACAAACGCGGCCCCTATTTGGGGCACATATTTTTCAAGCCCAAATGATCATTCAAAATAGTGGACACACTACATTTTGATATCTTTAGGATGTCAGCAATCTCATGCATTTTTAGTTTTCGGTCGGACAAAATCATTTTGTGGATTTTTTTGATATTTTTTGATACGTTTAAAGTAAGTTTACCAATCGATGAGTGTCGTTTTTTTGAGGCAGAGGTACCGGTATATGCTTATTAAACCACTGTATTACTTCGACGGTATTTTTTCTTACCAAAAATCAGTGTTTTATCAACAAGCAAAAAACTGTTTTTCCATTATAAGCAAAAACACAAAAGATGTGGTACTCTGACGTCTATAACTTTAGCACACGTTGTCGAATTGTCATAAAATTTTGACACATATCGTTTGAACGAAAATGAAATGGTTTCGGCGAAAACAACGCCATCTATTTTTTAAAAGAATTGTTGTGAAGATTCGTTGATTCGTTTTAAAAGTTTTTTTTGTTTACTCTGCAAACATTGAAACATTCTTCTTTAAAAGTAACTTTTAAAGTTACATTCATTGACTGCATGTTTCTTTATGAACTCATTCAAAGATGCTGGAGTAAAAAAGTTCATGGTTTTAATATTTGCATTTAAATCCATGAAAATTTAACCACGAAAATTAAACTATGAACAATGATATACTGAAATAGAAACTGTTTTTTTGGCGCTGACCATTTTTTTCTGATGTTTTTCGTGTATTAAAAAAAAGTTTTTTTGGTGTTGTTTTTTGGGGATTGTCGTTTTCGGATAATTTTGTTTTAGTTAATTGTCGCGGGGAATTGCGGGATTTTAAAGAATTTTGACGAACCCGTATTTAGAGACCCATTGTGTAAGTTGGCTACTGCTCATCGTGTCTTTCACACAGATATTATAATGAGTGATGTAGCTTCACTCGCAGTCCTGGCTTTTACAGGTTAGACTTACTCATTGATCTGTATTTACTTTTCATCCAGGAACCCAAATTAGGCTTACAGAGGACATTAAAGTTAATTTTGCAGCTTAAAGCAGCACCTTCCAACAGCTAAGCACTTGTCCAGAAGTGAATCTGTACAAGCTATGCGTTTTCTGGGCCGCTTGGAATAGTAATTTTCAGTACTAGATGGCTTACTCAAAGAAATTAATTTGAGTAAGCCATCGCTCATCGGTCTATCCCACCTTATCCCGTCTACTAATAGGAGTCTAAAGCGGATCAAAACGGAAACATGGGATTACATACTTTGAAGGAATTTCAAATTCCAGCCTTAGTTACTGATGTATGCGTGACCTATGATTAAATCTTCCAAAAGCCGCTAAGCATTTCTGCCGGTTACTAGCTTCTCCCACGATGAAGAGGGGCCACACCTAAAAGGACTTCTAATAGCCTGGTTCGCATTGCAGTTGATGTGCCGTATTAATACAAACCAGTCGTAAGTATTTCTCGAGTTGCTTTATACCAAATATTTTCCTCGGTACCCACCATTACACATAAATAAGTATACCTATGTGGAACCAGTAAATACGTTGGTATGGTCAGTTTGTGGTCCAGCTGCTGAATTATGTTATTTTGCGAACTAACTATCGAGAAAGACTTCAATCGCCTTAAAGCAAGTTAACTCATATTGTGGGCTCGGATTTTTTCGAATTTAGGTGATATTTCCACGATAATTTGCTGTTAAGTAAAACACCAAAGTTTTTTTATTTTTTGAAACCCCTCTTAATTGGGTTTGGACCACGACTAATACCACTAAATCCTTTAATCTTGGTTTGGGTTTCTGTATTGTCGATTTTCAGCAAACCAATTCAAATGGTTAGGAGAACAGTTATTAATGGCTAACCATTTTGATTGTTATCCTAACAATTTTTTCAGAATTTGTTGAAAAACGACCTAAATGCTAATTTCAGTCTCTCAATTGTATTCCTTTTTTATCAGCAGCGTTCTTAGAGAGGGTTTTATGGAGCCTTGAGGATGGTTAAACAACCTCGATTTTTTCACAAAATTTAACCCAATAGGCGCGTTTTGCTTTCCGTAGTGCTCCCTTATAGATCCTTTGAGTGGTGGAAAAGTGATATTAATCCTCCTGCAAGAGATTTCGAAGATCACTTGACCACCATGGGTTCCTTGACTTGTTTACTATGACAGGGCAGGAGGACTCAAAAGACTTACGAAGGTCTTCGGTGAGAAGCTTAACGGCTGTCTCAAGACCATCAATTTAGTCTGTGCTAAAATTCCAATTCACTGCTCTATCAGTGGTGAGGTTCCTGAACTTGGCCTAATTCGTATTTGTATGATTCCAAATTTTCAACGGAGGGATCGGATCAGTAGAAAACTCGAAATAAATGCTTCTGTGGTCCAACGAGGTTATTTCATTAGAAACCTTCCAATTCCTAATGAAGTTCATAGAACCCAGAGAGCACAGATTAGGGTCGATCACCTACCGTATTCTGGATGTGACGAACGTGGGATCGTCACCATTATTATGGAGAGCTTCACCCCTAGGGATGGTATTCGAACTGCCCCATACAATATGGTCCGAGTTAGAGTCAACCCCAATAACCAAAGGAGCATATTTCGTTGTGCAATAGGTAACAACACGACCAGTGGTAGGTAAGTCCATCCGACCACTGACGTTTAGGATTCCGTACCAATTCGCTCGTGGAGGGTTCGGGACCGTTCGCCGCTGAGATTGGAAACACAGATAGTATTGTAGTGTTGCCATCGTCTGCAGTACCAATTGCCAACCTCGCCCTCAAGTTCGATTTGTACCGCCGGTGCCTGTAGCGCATTCAAGATCGCCTTGGGTATGAGCCGCAGCAACAACCGTCACCATTGGAGAGGCTGTCTGTACAGGTACAGGTACAGTCGTCTCCTATGGGCCGGCTGAAGTTGTTGGGACCCGGAGGTCGATAGAATCTAAAATAAAGGGTTTTATCACAATGGGCCCACTCCCATCATCATCATTGTTTAATTGCCGGAATGAGCTCTAAAATCTATCACTCCATAATAACGTGAGTTTGATTTGGGTCGCAGACCACTCTAGGATCCCATCAGGCAGAGAGATCGTTTACACCATAAGCCAAACACGGTAACGATACTTTTTTAAACATCCCGGAATCCTCCCTCGATAACATGTTATATCATCAGCAAAAGCTGGATAAGGGTTTTGATGGTGTCTCGACAGGAAACCCACTGGAAATTTAGAACATATTGTACAGTTTCTAAACTGTTAATGTTAACATGTGTTTTTGGGCAAAAAGATTTAGGCTGGACTTCGAAATCCTCACAGGACATTGTAGACTAAAACACTTACACAGGACGGGACTGTCCGACAGCCAAAACTGCGGAAAGTGCGGTGAGATTAAATCATCAATCCTCTTCATATCAGAATGCCCTGCAACACAAAAGCCAACACTTTCAGTGCGTTCCGGATTCCAACAGACTCGCTCCCTTCGTGACAATAGCCGAGTTTGCCAGGAAATCAGGCCGATCATCATCATCATCACACATATTTAAATTGCAATTAACAAATTGGAACTATTGTTCTTTTTCATTCACGCTTTAAAATAGTTCAGCCGAGTATGATCTCAACTCTCTCTACCATATTTGATCCTTGGCGAAAGCACACTGGATCGAGGTCTGTGTGATTGTGATAATTTATCGATCATTATCCCGTTCCGCTTTATTGTATATATAGTTATTTAAAGCCAAATCATATGTACATATTACAATAACAATTAAAATTGCGACTTTGTAATAATAATAACAAATAGTAGTTTGATCTTCCGTGGCACTATGACAACATAATTATTCTGAACACATGTCATACCAGGGTGACAGGCAAACTATACCTTGAAAAAATCTCCCAAAATCTCTTTTCTCTCTTCTTCTCTTGTGATTGTGCGCAGCACATGATTGTTGTTGTATACTGAAAATGGTTTGGGGTCTATTTACCAGATACCAGATGTTACATAGGATAAATCAGTGAAATGGAGAGCATCCGCGTTTAACACGTAACCGCATATCGAGATCATGTTCAACCTTCTGCTCCGATTAAATATTTAGATAAAATTCATTTAAATCACCTAATATTTTAACACCAGTTAACCTCGGAAAATCACAATTGTTTTGGAGTTAAAATGCATCGCATCCAAGTTGTGGTTGACGTTCTAACCGTCGCTGTGGCTGCTTTTCTGTCTGTGGCTTCTGTAAGTCTAGTATTCGATTATCAAAATATCATATTAAACAGTCTGTTTTTAAGGAAAGTGCATCGATATCACAGTGGAACGATTTTATCAGGTTATTGCCTCTAATCCGGTGACCGGTGGGTTGATTTCAACATGAAGGTGTTGCGCTTTAATCGAATCACGTATTTTATAGTTGACTACATTGATCTATACGTCAATTCGAGAACCATAACTGTTCGACTATGCAACATGCAAATGCAAAAACAATTGTATTTTCCCAAAAGAGCGGAAGGTTCCAAATGCTGAGCGAGAGTACTTAGAGGACCAAAGAAGTAGACGCATGATGTATATCGGAGGTTCAGACTTTGAAGAAGAAGCGAGAAAGAAGCACGAAGTTATTCACTCTGATGCTGTAATAAAAGATGCAGCAAATCTCCATGATGATAAAGGTAAACCCCAAGACGAATTCTTATAAGATCAACAGTTGATCAGAATGCTGTAAATTAATCGCCTCGAGCTGGACCTTATCGTGGGTTTTCGACATTGGCACGAACGGCAGATCGGGATGGTACATCGGACAGAAAGGCTGCAGCAAATGCTACAGCGCTACTTGAAGATTACGGCATTATAAATGAAGAGGACAATATCGACGTTATTAATCGTAATAAGGTACGACGTTCTCGGAAGAGGTTACACCACGAAGAACAAAGCGCTGCAGTGATCGAGAATATGCTTGGGTTGTTTATTGATGTGCGAAAACCCATTTTTTTGTAAACTAAAAAAGCGCGCAATTAAAAAACTGTATCCAAAGATATTTCTTGTCTTTAATAGTATTTTGTTAAGCAAAAAAAAAATTTCCGGATTTTTGCTTTCAGGATTTTGTCTTTTAGGCATTTGGTTTTTCAGGATTTTTTTAAGGCATTTGGTTTTTCAGCGATTAGGTTTTCAGACTAGTTTTCAGAGATTTATTTCTTGCTCTTTTACCAGTATTTGCTCAGTATTCCGCTACTTATGCACCGTTCAGTAATGAAAAATGTAGTCTCAAAAAGAGCTCTTTCATATAATGAATAACCGAAAAACCAAAACTAGGCATTACTTTAAAGATGCTAGCGGTGACCCGTGCAGTCTCCATGGATAGTAAACAGCTCGAAATATGTTTTTTTGATTAAGTGCCCGACAGTGAGCTAGCGCATTATTTAGTCAATCCACTGCAATATCCTTCCTACCCTCTGAAACCAAAGCACTAATATTAGAACTTGTTAAATCGGTTCCGTTATTTTATAAATATGCTCCATTTGCTGGGGAAAAAAGTTTCACTACAGAAAGCTGGCAACAATACGATGAAACTTCAAATGGACATCAGCAGCATGTAAAAACTGGAGGTTGTGCTGGTTTTCACACAGATTGGTTCAGGGTGCTATCTGCTGTCTGCTTACGTTTTGACAACAACACAGAAGTGTGTTTTCCGGTGACACGAAAGCCACAGCCCCAAGAGACTCGGGGCACCTCTGGAATACATACAGCTGTTGAAAGAATTTCTATAGCCAGTGACGCAGCATCCTATGATTGCATTATATCAATACGTTCGTTTTGTTTGGCGAATGTAAACATACTAATGTAAAAAATGAGGCAGTCCTTGCGACTTCATATCTTCCTTTTGATTCCCCAAGTCCACCGCCCTCAACTGAGATTCAACAGCTGGTGAAATATTGTGAACAAAAAAGATTCACCTCATTATAGGTATGAACGCTAACGCTCACCATACTCAATGGGGTGGCTCAGGTGATAATGATAGAAGTAGGTCGCTTTTAGAATTTATATATAGACATAAGTAGATATTTTAATTAGCGACAATGAACCTTTTGTCATTAGAAATATACAAGAGGTTATAGACCTGACAATGGCTTCGGCTGGTATTCCAGCTATAATTGATTGGAATGTATCGCCTGAAGTTAGCATGTCAGACCACAGGTGGATACGTTTTAATATAGATTCTGCAGTCCAATACAAACATGTAAGAAGTACAGCTTTTGAAACCTCCATTCAAAATACACTTGCAGTAAATATGGAAAGACCTATTACAACAATGTCGAAGGGCAGTTTAAGTAAAATGGGGACTTTCACCAAAGATCTCATATTGGATGTATACAATGATTGTGAGACCTTCAGTTTCATTCGCTGCAATCGCATGATGGCCAAGAGTTAGACTAAGCATGGTACAAACCAAGTTGTAACACTTACAAAGTGTTATATTAAAATTAGTTGTTGGATTTTTTTATTCTTTATATATATATTCTTAAAATAGTTTTCTCCTTATGTTTCGTATATCCACTTTTACAATTTTTGGGGCTTTATTTTGGGGGTTATTTTAACTTGCTTTTAAAAACTATTCGAAAGATTTTTTCTCCCACATGGTTTTTGATTATAAAATCGATAATCTTTTTACATTAAATAATATAAATATATAATGTTTTCATTAATCCAAGTTTGTATATAAATATGACCTCCAATTCAGTCAGACTTATGTATTTTTAAATTCTGTATATTAGTTTCGCGTGTCTGTGATCTTACTTGCTTGATTGCACGGACTTTAAAGCGTCCTAATAAACCGACTTCATGTCATCCAATCGAGCTGAAACTGGGCCCATGGACTTGTTGCCGATGACAATACATTCTATTAAATTTTCCTTTACCTAATTTTTCTCTAGGCGGTGACCAAATATGGTCAAAACCCTTAATTGAGCAGAAGGGGTAAAAATTTAAAAGGCACTAGATTGAGTAATTCTTGTAAAAAAATATCTGCTTCTTTACATTTAACCCTTTGTTGCCCAAAAACAAGTTGGGGGTGGTCAAATACATAAACCAAGCAAGAGGAGTTGAGAATTTATATGGAAAACATTGTTTTTTAGGGTTGATTAATTTGCTATTTTTTTGGTCATTTTAGCTAAATAGCTTTTTACAGGCAAATCTATTTTTTGGTCATTTGATAATTTTGACCAAGCTTTATACAATAATTGTTATTTGGGTAGTAAAAAAACGTTATAACGTATTAAACGTCACGTAATTTATGGACGGCTGCTAATAAATTAATAAAGTAAACTGCAGGAGTTTTTTTTCTATATTCGCACTATATTTTTACTATATTTTTTGTACAAAAAAAAAGTACGGGGAACAGCTCCTAATTTACCTTGAAAACGACTCTAACAGATTTTGCAAAGCCAATATACATATTTTTGAGATATCTCTATGTACGAGTACACAGATCATTCTTGCTATATTTCGTCAACGAACTGGTAACATCAACGCCATCTATACGTGGTCTTTTGGCTGCCGAGAATCAAATTATTGTAATTAGTTTAAAGTTACGTTTTTGATTATTTTTTGAGTGAGCTTGCTTGGTGCCAAATTAGAGTGGCATAGCACGCATTCGATTTTGACTGAATGTCTAAAAATATATGTGTTTTTGTTTATATACATGTTGTTATTTAATTATTACATTATTGTAAATTATATACCATTTCAAGCGTTCAGTTTGAAATGGTATTCCATAAAAATACAACAAATATATAAATAATAATTTATTACAATTTCCAAGACTTAAAAAACTTTTGCGATCAAAACAATAGTATTTACAATGCGTTTTTCCTTGAATACGTCCAGCTCCAATTTATAAAAACCCAAAGCAGTGTATGGCGGAAAATCATTTTAATCCTTTGTGAATCCATTCATAATGTACCGTTTCTGTTTTAAACACATACAATCATTTTGTGAACTTTACTTAAGCTGACAAGACTAATAATTTCATAAATATTTACCGGTGGCATGAGCGAGCACATATATACTTTCGGATTGGTGCTGTACGGCAAATTCGAAATGGGTTCCTTTATTAACTCCATAAAGTCTGCGAATAATTATTTCAGGTTATAGCTACATTTCTATAAATATAAAAATATATAAATATGTATACAGTTAAGGTTTCGGGATCGACAAACAGATCCATGTAGCCGTTAAGCAAGTAAGTGGTTCGGTTAAAACGTGACACCTTCAGATTGAAATCAACAACAGTATTGGAAGTATTAACCTGGTAGAAACGCTCAAAACTGTAATCAAGAAGCTTAAAAAAAAAAACAAAGAAAAATAATTAAATGAGGTTTCAATTTCAAATGTATATCTTACATCTAACTTCTTACAGAAACAGTAGGCAGACAGATAGTCACAGCGACCACTAGAATATTAAGTAGAACGATGCGATTTATTTCGTGAAAATATTTTGATTATTCTGCATTGGTTGCAAAAATATCTTTTATAACAATGTAATGACTATCAAAAAAATGATAAACTGACTATATTTCGTGCTGCAGATTATAAATAGTAGATTTATGTAATACCAAATGTAGATCCCCAATCAACCATAAAAAATATTGCTATTTTGGTTTATACGACTATGATGTGTGGGTCTAGGTAAGTGCGTCTAATGATGACAGAAAAATGTACTGTAATTATATACTATTCATTTTTTATAGTTTTTACCTGATATTTTTTGTTTTTGATTATTATTTAAATGGAAAACGTGTAATTGATCTAAGTTTTCTTGTATATTCTATACTAAATAGGATTAATATTTTTTTTATAATTAAAATAGTTTATTATATAAATTATAGATGTTACCAAACGGCAAACGATCTTTTTTCCATTACAACCGTCTTTATTTTATTTTTTTCCCAATGACTCATATTATATTTTTTAAAAGGTGTAGAATGCATGTAACATAAAAAATAATATTAAAAGCTAAAAATCATGTAAATAAAATAAATAAAGGCTCTAAATAAGACGTCTGCTGAAAATAGCTACAAATTCGTCCTATTATTTTATAAATACTAGCTGAACCAGGCAAACGTTGTTTTGCCTTCATTTTTTATGTTAGTTAAAATATTTATATATAAAAAATGGTTTTGAATTTATTAATCCTTTTTGAAACATATAAACAAATAGAGAAGAATAGGACGAAAGAGTTACAGAGATAGGAAGTTGCGTTCATTGTGGGAAATGTAATTTTATCTTTTGGCTAATCTTTTAAGAAGAAGTCAACTTCATATATCTATTGAGGATGATGAAAGGTGCGACCGTCTCAAGAGAGAGGTCCAGCACGTGGGCCACTGAGTGGGCCCATTGGCTTTAACACGTGAGCCATAGTCAGTCGACCTTAATTTTTTTTTTTTTCAAAATCATCAATCTTACTCAGAGGGAGAAGGTGGAGCGAGCCAAGGGGGATCTTGTATGCATGAAACACTTGACATCTGAGGATGTCTAATGTAGGAAATGAATTGAGGATTCAATATCCCCGCACCGGCAGGTTGGACTATCAGAATAGTGCAACCGATGCAGGTGTTTGTTAAGACCAAACAGAGCTCATTAGGTTTTCTAAGATGTCTCTCGCACCCGTTTCTGGAGACCCATAGTGTGTTAGCTGGCTGCTGCTCAACATGTCTTTTACCACGATTTCCTGAGTATTTTTGATACAGCAATCACCGGTTCTATTTCAGTGAAGTGTACTGCACTACCATTTCCGGCTAGAAGGTCCCGGGATTTTTGAGTGAACAGGAACCCAAACCAATCTAACAGGTTACCTTAATGACCTTAGCTCTTGTTGTGACTTTCAACAGCTTACACCAGTCCAGAAGTGAATCTAAAGGCGCTCAGCGATTTAAGGGCAGCTTGACTATCGGAGCAAACAGGCACATCTCCTTCGCCTCAGCTCATGATTAACTAAGCGCATGCAAGGATGGCATATATTTCTGCTTGAAAGACAGAAACATACCCACCTAGAGAGATGGCCGTATCTTCAGTTGAGGAGAGGTTGGAATTATGTATTCCAGCGCCCGAAAGCCCCTCTTTGAGAAAAACGGTCGGTGTACCATACCCTCCCATCTGGTGGAGGGAGTATACCGCGTATTGGAGGGATACCGACTTCGAACCTACTACCGAAACGAAAACCCAAATTCTTGCTGAAGAGTGATGGTCTGGCTCCAGATGTAAGCGTGACCCTTTGATGAGGTTTTCCAACATCCGTAGAGGAAAAGTATCTGTGCCGTTGACCTGGCTTCCCATTCAATAAAGTGGTGAATAGGTGGCAGGCCCAAAAGGACTTTTAAGACAGTTGTGGGATTGGTTCTCATGGCACTGGATATGCCTATACAAACCAGTCGTTGGAACTTCTCAACGTTGCATAAACCCTACTGTGCAATCGGTTGCAAAAATCCACAGAATATATCAAACATACGATTTTATGATTCGCTAAAGATTTACATGAGAACTACGTCGACCTTAACAGATAAATCATTTTAATAGTAACTACTACTGAATTGACGGTAATCCATCTTCTTGACATTCGGCAGACGTAATCTACAGGCATAAATGTACTTTTTTTTAAAAAAAGGCATTCCACACATTTATGTGAAATTTTAAAAATGCTGCACTAATAGTTTGCAGCAACGATCATGCACCAGTTAAGTGCAAAATAAATAGTTGCAAGAAACACGGTGCTGCGACGTCGTGGAAGAGTTTATGTGGCATTGCTACAACGGTTCACCGTAGGTTGCCAACCCATTGTTAAACGGTTGTGCAACCATAAATTGGTAATTGGGGCGGCACAAGTCTTTTGGACACCACCGAAGGAAACGTTTTTAAACGCTCCCTCGATATCCAGGAAAGTTCCTAGGGCCATTTTCTAGTTGTCCAGGGCTTTTTCAACCCTCTCCACTAGGTTATGCAGAGCGGACAACTGATCTACCAGTCTGGTAGGCATGTTGATAGCAGTGCAGGGTATAAACATTTAAGTTCTCGTCCGTAATAGATAGATTTACAAAGCGATCGAGAGACTTAATAAAGAAAGATGTCATACTGATTGGTCTTAATGACTTGGTGGTTACATAGTTAGACTGCCCTGGTTTAGGGATGAGCCCTACGCGAAAAATTTTCCAGGTGTCTGGCATATAACCAAAAGCCAAGCATCCTCTGAATATCGATAGAAGAGGACCTTTGATAAGCTTTAAGCATTTCTGAAGAACTGCAGGGAAGATCTCATCTAATCACACTTCCCAGTCTGCCGGAGTGCCACTATCTGTGAGCCCTAGGGCAATATTTTTAACAACCGCGTCCTTAGAGAGGTTTTTTGGAGCCTCGAGGACGGTTGAACACCCTCGATTTCTCCAAAAAATTACACCCAATTGGCGCGATTTGCTGCCCTTATATATATATAATTCTGTATTCATAACTCAAGAAATAATAATATCTATACAGAGTTTTTATTACAATATTTTTTGGATTTTATATAAAGGTAGGAAGGAAAACGATTTTTTTTTTAATGATTATTTGATAAATTGTGTAAATGTGTTGTTGTTATTTAGGGTTTATGTAGTATATGTATTTGCTGCCCTTACTGATCCTTTATACTTAGTTCCTTTGAGTGGTGGAAAAGTGAATCCAGTCTTCTTGCAAGCCGGTCTTATGAGTCCTGTTAAAGGAATCATTTGACAACCATTGTTGAGAACATAGAAATTCCTTGCATCAGATATGAGGTTCTTGAACTTGGCCCAATTCGTATTTCTACGATTCATTTTTTTTCATTTTCATTCATTCATTTTCATCGGAGAGATCGTGTCAGTACATAACTCAGAATAAATGCTTCTGTGATCCGATGAGATGATGTCATTGAAAACCTTCCAGTTCATAATGAAGTTCATCGAACCCAAGGAGCACAGATTAAGGTCGACCACCTCACATCTTCTAATTGTGACGAACTTGGGATCGTCACGGCTGTTGACTATCTCTACGCCCGTCCCCGCCAAGAAGCTTAGGAGAGCTTAACTCCTAGGTTTGGTATTCGAACTGACCCGTTCAAGATGGTGTAAGTTAGAGTTAACCCCAATCATCAAAGAAACGTGATTCGTTTTGCAATATGTTAACAACTCGACCAGGCCTTCGCTGAGAGGCGCGTCAGGTGAGTCGGAAAGAATGTAAACAGAGGAAAGAAAATTACTGTCCTCCTCATGCCATGCAAGAGAAACCCTACTTCGATGGTAGCAATATCCCTGTCACAGAACTGTGACCGTTTAATGGCATCTAGGCATAAGTGGATCCAAAAAATGTTCTGCGGGGACATTTCGTCAGTATTTGACTAAATTTTTTAGGTATTTGGAATTCTGTTTTTACAAAATTATGTTTGTCATATTTTCGGTTTTATAATTTTGTTTTTCAAAATTCATTTATACAAAATACTGCGTTTTCAAAATTTTAGATTACATAATTCGGAAATATTTATTTTTGTTTCTGTAAGCATATTCGCACGTTTAAGGGTGTTTAATCCAACTTCCTTATTAACCCAACCTACGTGAACAACAGCAATGCCTGAATATGGTGGAGATGGCTCTATGTGGTACACCTACCAGCCTTCAGTATTTAATTAATTTATAATTTTGCGATTGATTTTTCGGTAAATCCGGAAATCCGGTTTTGACGAAATTTTAAATGCGTTTGGCAACGTTGAGCAAACGTACCTTGTTAAAATCTCCCATAATCTCCAATTACCTCTTTTTATGTTTTTGTTTAAAAATGGAGTATTTGGCACTTGCGCACACGATTGTTGTTGTGTACTGAAGATGATGGGGGTCTATTTTATGCCCGTTTGACTAGTCAAGAACTGTTTTGTCCAATGGCTGAAATTTGTGAGTGGTATGAGGTGTCTGCATCAAAATTAAATTTAAATTAACATTTTAACGACTAATGAAGCAAAAGACAAATGAGATACGTAATGGTTGTCTAGAATCAGCAGTGCAGAATTATCTTTTGTAATGCTGGCATATTATAAAAACTGCTTACATTTTGATTAAATTTCACACGTAAAACACTGAAATAAATATGTTGGAGAAAAGGTTCAATTATCTTTTCCAAAATATCGGCCTCTGTTTTGCCGATCAGGTTTATATTTATATTAATCTTGAGGACTGACGTAAGCATTGTTCATGAAATGGCTCCTTCGCCCGTGTCTATTTCTCCCCATTATACTCTACTTTATAATTAAAAGTAAAAATACATTTATATAGATAAATTTAAATTGTTTGTTTCCCAAAGAGTGATCAATATTCGTTGTTTCATTATTCTCGCATTAAATGAATAAGTCAGCTGACTTTCTGTCACGCATAATTGACCGTTTGAGAAACAGCTGAGGTTATATATTTGCATCAGTGTCGGTAGAATTCTTGGAAAAGCATGTTATCTTTTTAAAATATCCTATAAGAATTATGGCTTCTACGGAATTAAAGGGTAAATATAAATCGTTCCGTTTAAAAAAACATATTGTTACCAAAATATTTGTATTTAATTACTCTTTATACATTTTTGTTACCATAAATAAATTATTTTTACCCAGAAAAAAATTTGTTACCCATAAATATATTTTTGTCACCAAAGAAATAATTGTGCTTATGTATTTGGTCACATGTTTGAATAATTGTAGTAATAGTTTTGTTTTTTTTTATTTGGCACAAAAAACAAATCATTTTGTGACATTTATTTATTTTGTGAATTATTTCTTTGTGAATCTATCGAAAACAAGCTTTATATGACTGCTTCATGTTCTTTAACAGTATTATTCATAGATTTAAAGGAAAACTTTTCGGAATATATATATAATATGTCCTGAATATTGATATACTCCACAACGACAATATTTGATGGAAAAAAGCGCTTTCACTTAAAAAAATTTAATGTCATTAAAAAAAAATAAAATTATTTCATTGCGTGATGATTTAAATTGCCGAAAAAAATGTAGTTTAACTGTTTGGAATAATTTTAATTTAAATAAAATAATTTAACAAAAATCAAGAAATTGTTTTGAAAATCGGTTAATCTTTGGGTCATTTTGTAATCGTACTCGTATGAGTAGTTCTAAGTTCTAAGTTCTACGGTACTACGGTACAACGTACTTTTTATCGTCTATAATACTAATAATTCTATAAAGTTTCTGAACTTTTTGTATAGGTATTAACCCTAGAACAAATGACCCGAAAATATTTCTCGGTTCTAATTTTTGGTGGCGTTATAGATTGTTTTCAATTTTATATAATTATTATATTTTTTTATTTCTTACTATTAGTAATACAGATAATGCATGTATTATAAGTTATCACTGGAAAACCCAAAAAACGGTAACATATTATTTTAAGCTCTTAAAATAAGAAATATAAATATTGTTCAAAAGAAATCAAATATGCTTCTATTTCAAAAATACATTAAATAATACATTTTTTAAATACGAACTTGATAAAACCTAATTTTTTTTTCAATAAAACATTTAATTATAATACGTACAATTACATTTATTATACTACTTTAAGTTTGTACTTAATATTTTTTTACGATAAATATCAAACATTTCGTTTAAATTTTGAAAATAAAAAGAATGCCTGTTTTGAACATAATTTTATTATAAAAAAATCAACTTCTTACTATACCAACGGATGCATTTGGAGCGTATTTATATGCTTTTACCTTCATACAGACTTTTTGTCCCCGCCCCCCCTCAAAGGGGAACCGATCGACGCGATCTGAATATTGGCTATAACTTCTACGTAACTGCCCCTAAACTGAACATTTTCCTATATTTGTAAACAACCTATTCTTCTCCAGACAATAACTTTGTAATTGTCTTAAATATTTTGAGTATACACTGTTCTTTTGTACTAAAATAAGCTTAAATATGCAAAATTAATCAATAAAATGTAATTTTTTGTAATTTCCACCTAGTGGCCAAGTGGTCAATAACATTATAATGTCTCAAATAACCAATTATCCATTTTTCGAAAATGCAGCACTTAAACTTTTTTTTTGGACAATACACTAACTGTCAAATAGCCAAACCGCAAAATAATGTTGGTTCTTTATTTCTAAATGGCCACCTCATAAACATGTTTATTTAAAGGGCCAATTAAATGGCCAAAAAATGTCCACTTGGCCACTAGGTGGAAATCTGACATAAGAGACGTATATCTGCTGTATTTTTTTAAAGATACAATTTTTCAACAATTTTGGTTATCAGTATTATCAGTATCACCAATTGTAAGACTTATTTATTATGTCAAGCAAAATCTGTACTGCATAATTCAGAGGAAATTTAAAAATATTAAGCGAATATAATTACACTTATTAGAGGGAAAATAGAGTTAAGCTACAGTCCCACGACTTGCTCAATCACGCAATTTCTTGAAATTTCGACGCAATTCTGGATTGCGCTCGTGTGAAAGCAATTAATAATTGCGCAATCTAGGAT
>JAAAKO020009111.1:0-18425 GCA_010015015.2 Bolitophila cinerea | reverse complement strand
ACGTCGTTCAGTTCTTGTTTACTAGGCAGCTTTGTAAAGGAAGTCAGGCAAAATGGATAATCACGAATTTCGTGCAGTCATAAAATATTACTGGATGGATGGGAAAACGGCGACGGAGATACGAGATATTTTGCAAAAAGGTCATGGCAACTCCACACCTTCATTTCCGACTGTCAGTTTCTGAGTGAGCGAGTTTAAACGTGGCCGTTCGAGTACCAAGGATGAACCACGCAGTGGACGTCAAAAAAGCGACCACAAATGAGGAAATGGTCGACAAAGTCCTTGATTTGAAGTTTCGCGAAATAGTAGAGATCACGGGCATCCCATATGAACGTGCGCAAAATATCGTGCCCAAACATTTGGGCATGAGGAAGCTGTCAGCGCGATGGGTGCCGCGCTGGCTGGCTATGGTCTATAAGCGAGATCGTGTGACCACTTCGAAAGGGTTTGGCCCTGTTGCAACGCAATCCCAAGGATTTTTTTTGATGATTCGTGACCATGGATGAAACATGGATCCAACACTACACACCAGAGACCAAGTAGTCTAAACAGTAGAATATTTCAGGCGAATCTGCTTCTAAGAAGGCAAAAACTGTCCCACCGGCCGGAAAGGTCATGGTCACCGTTTTTTTTGGGATTCTCACGGTGTGATTAACATCAATTTCTTGCAGACGGGAAGAAAGATCACCACGACAACGCGCCGGCTCAATCATTCCAAATAGCCAAGGCCAAATTGGTTTTTATTCACAAACTAGAAGACTTGGCTCCGGGGCAAGCGCTTCACGTCAAAGACGAGGTCATCGCCTCCACGAATGCTTATTTTGCAGGGATCCCGAAATCATATTTTTCTGAGGGCTTAAAAAAGTTGGAGCACCGCTTATAAAATTGTTTCGTGCAACTAGCATACTTTACCCATGTCCTTGCAGGCCTTATAAAAAATGTGGCTTTGTCGGACTGCATTCGGGGCGTTATCAGTCGGAATTGCAGTAAGCAGTTTTCGAATGTTGTGGTCGACTTTTTGCTTCACAATGGAATCCCAATTGTAGTCATGGATGTCCACAGCTGGACTGCACGCAAAATAAAAATTGAAACTTGTTTTTAAATTAAACAATATTAATTTATACCCCAGGAACTCTTCCTTAAAATTGCCGCACACAAACTGATAGAAATTGTGGCACGGATCCACGGTTGTGTCCATAGTCCTCATTATATCGGAAGCGATGTGCAGGCATTCCTTGGTCTGGCACACCTCCTCGTCGGTGAGAGGCTTTGACAAAACTGGTGCGATGAGTAGAGAACCAATTACCAGAATAAGTTTTGCTGGAGTTAAACTGCATTTCGGTGGAACACTTAAATATATTCTTTAATATCATAACTTGGACAAATGATATCGGATGGTAAATAAAAATCTAAAATCGGAATTACGACTTACCATGAGCTGCAATCCTTGGTTTTGGTAAGCAAAGTATTCAAAAACCAACTTGGACCCATCTTTTGCCCCATACACTATTACAACACGATCACAACTGTCAAACTGTTCAAGTATGTTAATTTAATCGTGAACTCGGGCAAGAGTGTCACACAAGTAACCGAACACAACCGTACTGGCATCTCAAGCAATAACTACTGCTGCTTAAATATGTATCAGCGCAGCGCATTCTTGCATCGACCCACAAGATGCAGTGAAATATAATTTGGTTGCAGACTTGTGCTTTAATTGCATTTGATTTATTTACTGCATTTTAATGCAATGAATTAATTAAGTGTCTACAAAAATGTGCTGCACATTCAAAGATCTTAAATATTACGATGTTTAATTTTGACCTATTCTATTTATAATCCCAATGATGCATTTTAATTGTGATTATTTGTGTAGCATGTACAGACAAGGTAACAAAATCTCGGTCATGGTTGAGATCGCGCGAAGAGTTTCGATAAAGCTTGGCGCAGAGCTCAGCGATCGTGGAGGTGGACTTTTGAAGCAAAGACAAATGCGGCACGGCTATTTTGCCAAATACGGCACAGTATATTTGCGGCATAGGGCAAATGCGTTAATTCTTAAAATGAGAAAATGCCAAATGCGGCACATGACAAATAAGGCACGGACAAATAGGGCAGGGCTTTTTTGCCAGATGCGGCACATGGTATTTGCTTTATAGGACAAATGAGGCTATTCTAAAAATGACAAATGCGGTATATGATAAATTGGGCACGGACAAATGCGGCTTTATTATTTCTTGTAGATCGCATTTAAATTACTATATATAAATAGTGCCGCATTTGTCCGGACAAAAATTTCGGTAAACTTAGAGTTCTTTTTATCTATTTTTTTAGTGCGGTTTTTTGTGCGGTTTTGAGAGTTTAAGAAACCAAAAGTGGTGATATATAGTCCTTTTGCACTATACACCACCAATATTCCTGGAAGTATGCAATTGTGTGTTGATTTAAATAATGTTTGCTGTAAAAACTTACATTATAGGCTTTATTTTTGGTTTATTAAAGTTTGTAATATTGTAGTACAAATGCGGCACTTTAATTTCATATATATTTGGAGGCGTTCGCGTTGTAAATTACAATTGCATTTGTCCGGACAAATGCGGCACTTTTTAATACATAAATTAGCATGCAATGCATATAAAAGGAAAGTGCCGCATTTGTTCGGACAAATGCGGCACAATTTTTTTTTTATAGTTATCAAAATGCGATTTACATAAAAATAAAAAACCGCATATGCCCTGACAATGTGCCGCATTTGTCCGTGCCGCATTTGTCATGTTCCTTATTTTTCAAATGGCCTCGCCTCATTTGTCATGTGCCTATTGTCATGTTTTCCACATTTGTCATGTGCCGCATCTGTCTTAGACTCATTTGTCATAGCCACATTTGTATTTGCTGCATCTGTCTTTGCTTTTGAGGCAAAGAAATGCGTAGCTCGTGACCCTGGATGTGCCAAGTTTTGGATGCATTTTAAAGTAAGAAGTTCATTCATGCGGTGTTGGATATTTGTTCTCCTGAGGGATTG
Source organism: Bolitophila cinerea (assembly GCA_010015015.2). Classification (NCBI taxonomy): domain Eukaryota; kingdom Metazoa; phylum Arthropoda; class Insecta; order Diptera; family Mycetophilidae; genus Bolitophila; species Bolitophila cinerea. The sequence goes on along the minus strand of JAAAKO020009111.1, from coordinate 15,403 downwards.
GGGTATGCCTATAGCAGGTTTCGGTCCGATAAGAGAGGCTTCTGAACCATTACATGCCATTTTTTGTCAATTTCGTTTCCCAAAAAGCCAGAATGGCCTGGGATCCATATTAACTCGATAGAGATATGTTGGGCTAATAAGTTAAGAGTTAGTTGGTTGGCAGTCTTTCATTTATCCCGACCTGGTTATGTAGCATAATATAGCAGCTTGACTGTCTACAGTGAACCGTATAGTTTTGTTATTTACTAGTTGTTCAAAAAGAACGACCGTCCATTCTCGATCCGTCAGTGTAAACAAGTGTGCCTTTCGGTCAAGTTCTGTAAAGCGACTTTCGTTCAGGCATTCCTCCCGGTCAGGGAATTTTATCGTAAACTATTTTTCAAAAGAATGCGAATCACAGAGATGGCTCTAAGAAGGCAGATTTTAATAATATAATATCCACTCGTTGTTGCTTTGCATACGTAGTGCAGTTAATAATCTTTCGCCTTCAATGTACAAGGGTAATGGCGTAAGGTTTAAGAAGGACTCTAGCGCCGCAATTGGCGCCGTTGTCATGGCACCTGTAATGCATAAACACGCGAGTGTAGTCGTGACATTGGCCACCACACAATTGCTTCAAAGATTAGCAATGGTCTAATCATTACTGTATCAAACCAGTATAGTACTTTGGGAAATCTTTTTAGGCGAAGTTGATCCCGTCAATAGGAGGGTATCCGTAGCTGCGATCATTAGGTTCTTTGGGAGATAAACCCCATGTTTTCTCAAAAGCTCTGCGGCAATACCAAAAAGCTTTGAGAGATTTATGTGTTTTATTCTCCAAATGTTTATTAAAAAGAAGTTTCCTATCTGATATATTACCCCAAATGTTTGACTTCTGAAGTCAATTAGAGGTCTTTATTAAATAGTTTAAGGTTTTTACAAAGTTCATATTTCTTTTTATGGGAAAAAAGAACCAATGCTGACTTGGACGGATTAACTGACAGTTGGTTTTTAATATACCGTCTTTCTACAATGGATAGTGCTTGTTGCATAACGTTTATTATAGTACTTTCATCCTAACCTGATATAAAGATTGAAATATCATCAGCCGATTGTAAAGTAGCCTAGGCTGTTAAATTTATGGAGTAAACCATCAATTATTAGACACCACATGAGGGGTGACAGCCTTCAACAACAGTAGCTTGTACAGTTGAACAGTCGGGCTATTGATCCCAGAAGAACTTGGTCAAGTTTATGTAGCATATTTGGATAGATGCCGTCCGGGCTTGCTAGGCTGGTCGCTACCGTGAGGTCAATTACCTCTTTCCTTACTTTGGTTACGAAAGTGGGTTCGTTACCCGTATTTTACTACAACCTTATTATTTGTTAGATATTCTAGAAGCTTCTTACCTCCAAAGTTTGTTTAACTACTCCCAGCTGATATAATGGGCGTTAGCATCCATAGAAATCAGTAGCTGTTAAAGCTGTTAAATTATATTGATGCTATCACAATGTGATGTTGTCTTCCGTAAACGGTACGAGATATTTTTTGCTGTAATGTCAGAATTACTTATATTAGATAAGAAAAAGGTGTTAAGACTGTTATCAACCACAACGCATGTTCTTACCTTATTTGTGTAGGAGCCGAGAAGGTAGTGAAACGTGGGATTTTAAGTCTTTTGATAACTCAGTTCCATTGCCATGGCTCCTGTATAAGAACCATTTTTATCTGCCCCTTTGTCAAGAGAGCCTGCCCTTAGATTGCTCATGGCTGCTCGGCAATGGTGCAGGTTGCTATGCAGGATTTTATTTCTTGCCTACCTCGCCATGGGATTTATCAGACGCCAGCAAGGCTGCTTCCCGCATTTGCTCCTCTAGTTTATCTGCAGGAGATAAGGCCAGGTCCCTAGAGATCAAAAAAGCGTCATCTAAAGTGAGTACACAGAATGTACCCGGTGACACTTGTTTGCCTCTGTGGTCCATACCACCTTGCACTTCTCTGCGGCTCACAAAAGACCACATTTCAGTCTTTATTCTCTGGTTTTGTCTTCCCAAAACCTTGAGGATTACCTCATGCTTAGGCACATCTTTTCCAGGAAAGAAGACACAAACCTTCTTTGGGGTGGGCAGTTTACTGGTATCCGTGACCTTGAGCTTGCAGTTTTCCCACAAGTCAATCCACAAAGGCACCATTTCTTCAATCCATTCTTTGATAATTTCTTTAACACAGATAAGTAGAAACGACCCTTTTCAGAAAACGATTACGTATAAGTTTAGTCTAAAATGTGTTGCTGCTGGGTTGTCGTTGTTAAAGTCAGAAGATGTTGTTTGATGTTTTAGAGATAGGTCCATTATATATTTGTATATCTGGGCAGATGAAATCCAGGTGATAAAGGCAGCTGCACGCAGCACGACAATTCTTTGCTTGGTCCCTAAATTTATAGTGGAACCAAAAAACTGATAAGTTACCTGATTACGATCTAGAACCAGATAAAAACTTCGTTGACGTGAATTGCTGGGAGTAGCGGAACTGTTTTCAGACGTGAAAATTGCGTTTACATCACAAAGATCTACTGCTTCGTAAATTTTGTCAGCCATTTTGAGCTAATTTACCTTCACTCGTGAAAAGAATCGCTTGCATCTGAAATGGTAGTCGCTGCAACCAGATCGATTGAAAAAAATCTTTTCCCAATATTGGAACAGGATCATTACCACGGCTGGTCTGAGCTTCTGAGTGCACGAGACTCAACGCCAGCTCTCTTTCGAGAACTCACTTTGACCGATTCTCAGGCCTTGGCCAGCCACAGCGATAGGCAGTCGACAGGGCGGGATTTTGACGTGGCGGCACATCTCTGGATTACTTGCTATTGAAAAAGAACCTTTTATTTACCTTCCAAGAACCCCAGGGATAAGTTCTACAATAATCTAAATCTATTGGGCGGTGTGGTGGTCTCTTGGGCGATAGAAGATTCTAAAGAACGAAACGGGTTCCTCTCTACTCTTAGACGCTCAGACAAAAACCGGCTACATGTAGAACGACAAGATTGTTTTTGGTTCTCCTGTTAGCAAGTCTCTTTACTTACCCCTTCGCCGGTTCTTCTTCGCTGCGGAGTCTTTCTATCGGCGAATCAGGGCAGTGAAGCTCATCATTAATTTTAGCGGTAATGGCTATATATCTTTAGCCAGAATGGCTTCACAAGCCCGTGGTTTGCAGATCATTCATCGTATGCCTTTTGCTGGCCGATTATATTGGGACTGGGTAGTGGGGTCTTCTGTTTGGGGCGGTTACAGGTTAGGTCTACGTTTTCTCCTTGGTTAATGAAGATTCGGCGAAAGGGAATGGAAGCTTTCTTCGGGGTTCGGGTCTTCGCTTTTTGAGGTTAAGTCAGAGCGTCATAAGGTCGAACTCTTTTTTAAAAAAATTGACTTCCTTCCTGAATATTCTCATCAGACTATTTGGCATATAACTGATTGGATTGGAATGAAACTTCATTTCTAGGGTCATGAGAACGACCTATTTTTAAAAATATATTTTTTCCTTCCTAATTATTCTCATCAGGCTATTTGGACGAACCTTTCTTTAAAAATATTTGAATTCCTTCCTGAATATTTCCATCAGGATATTTGGCAAATGGCTGGGGTCATAAGGACGAACCCTTTTTAAAAACATTTGACTTCCTGTTTGAATATTCTTGAGAAAGGTTTTTGCTAGTTTTTAGAAGCAAAATTCCATTTCAAATAAATAATCGGAAATAAATAGGTCATTTATATACTGAACGTATATCTTCTTCAATTGGATGCTATAACAAGAGAGAGAGAGAGAGAGAGAGAGAAAGAGAGAGAGAGAAAGAGAGAGAGAGAAAGAGAGAGAGAGAGAAAGAGAGAGAGAGAAAGAGAGAGAGAGAGAGAAAGAGAGAGAGAGAGAAAGAGAGAGAGCTATAGAATTAAACATTATTAATTGATTCTATTTAATTTAAATTAAATATATACAATTTCTTTATATTTCTCTGATGTGTACCTCGCAGACTTTCTAAAATTTCCTAGTCGATTACTTTATCTCCATCTCTCTCATCTTCTCACTCTCATAACATTTATACCAACATATACACATCCACTCATCCTGACGCTCATATACACCCATATCGCCTGAAAATATACAAATTAACGGAAAACCACTTTAACTGCCACCAAGCAAACAATGAAAACTCGTCCAAAAACCATTTTAATTTCTCATCTTGTCTGTGATTATAATTATGACTCTGTGCCTAATTTAAACTTTACGCGGCGCGGTGCTCATTCTGCTAAATTAACCATTACATATATATTTATATAGGTATACATATATATATATTTATGTACAAGTATGCGTCTGCCTCAATATTAACATTATACTATTATAGATAAGCAGCAGCAGCAGCAAGCCATCAAAATGAGAGCATTTTGAATGTCAGAATCGGTGTGTGTGAGTGAAAACGTCAAACTTTTCAAAGCTCCTGTGTACTTCCTCACTCCCCGCCCTTTCCCCCCTTAAAAATAAATACGCGTATACATATCAAGAGTATTAGGGGTGCGAGAAAGCTCGCGTCTGTTTGCGCCGACCAAATAACCATCCACACAATTCTACATTTCAGAATATGAACACTCGGCTGCACGCATTCGTCTGTGCACTTACACGCATACATAAACACAAGAATTCTATATATGTATTTGTATATGTATATATCACACAAACAACGGTATACATTTTAATTTAAATGGAGGTTTTCGTCGGGAAATCCAACCGAGTAAACCAGAGCAAGCGCCCGAGTTTAAAGTTCTCATGCGCGAGGCGCTGCCTGCACACACACATACAATGTGTGGAAATTTACCAGGAGCATATACACACACACACACACATACGAGCTTCCCTCTGGTAATGTGTCAAGGTGTGAAACAGATAAGCCCCAACACGTTACCATGTTTCATTTAAATGTTTAGCACATATAATCAGAATAATTTTCAAATGTCCCGACCAAGGACACCCACGTATCCGTAAGCCACCGCCACCGCTGCCGCTGCCGACGCCCACCCCGCCACCCGTGTGAGGTTATGTACAAATATAAATAGTAATACATATGTAAATGTGATATATACGTATATATATATATATAGTACAATTTATACAATATCATGTGTGTCGCACTATAAACTGCTCTGGTACCCCCATTCGACTCCACATTTCCATTATTACATTTCACACATACACACATATATAATATATGCTGGCTAGGAAAGATGATGTGGAGCATATAGTATTTATATAAACCCTCCAGGCCCACATACACAGACACATACACACATATATATAAATATAATAGAGCACACACATGCGATTTAATGGTACGCAGTACAGCGTTCCGTGCTAGAGCTGGCGGGCCTCTCTTTAGAGGCCACAGCGTCACTATAGCCTGTACCGTATCCTCGACGTGAACCTTCAGGCTGGCAGCCAGGCAGCCCCCGCACAGTTTCGGCACAGTAGCACTTCAGGAATTAAACCCATTTATTATGTATAGCGTGCCATTATGCAAATATATATATACGCTTTACGTTTTCCCGTACCCCGGCAAGCATGGAAATGGGTAACGGCATTTTCTAATTGCCAGAAATTAAGACACTTCCGTTTGCAAAGTGCCAGCTAAATAGACACACACACAACACACTATAACACTAACACACACACACGCACACAGTCGACACTCCAAACGCGACTCTCGAAAACCGAGTGAGGATATTATGTTAAACATGTGTGACGACGACTCTATGTGTGTCTGTGTGGGATTAGGTGCGAAAAAGACTTTATCAGCTGGAGCACACAAACGAATCCGTCGGCGTGTGGATGAGGATGGGGAGTGGGTTCTTAACGGACAGATGAGAATAGTGTGTGTGTGTGTTTCGAATCAAGTTCTCTATAAGGTTTGATATTTGTAGCTGGAACATTATCTACTATAAAATTTTCTAACTGACCATAAAATTTTCGAACGGACCATCAAATTTTACGAACTGACCATAAAATTTTCAAACTGACTAATAAAATTTCGAACGGACCATAAAAATGTACGAACTGACCATAAAAATGAACGAACTGACCATACATTTTTTGAACTGACCATACAATTATCAATGCTACTATAAATCTGTTGCAAAATCTGTATCATTTTTGAAATTACTATGCCATTTGCAAGCTGACCATACAATTGTTGATTTCACCATACAATATGCACAACTTTCGAAATGACCATTATTATTGTCAAAAATATTATAAATACAGTTCTTTTCACAATATATTTTTAAAAATATACACAAAACGGACAATTTTTAATGAGAAGTTATTTAATTGTCTTATATCCATAAAAAAAATAAAATAATGGTTACTGTTAAACTATCTATACAATTTTCGAACTGACCATATGATTATCAAAGTGTCTATGCAATTTTTGAATAAACCATACTTTTTTTAAATTTACTAATGAATTTATTCACTGACCATGCAAACGACAAATGTGTGTGTGAAATCATGTTTTCTATAAGGTTTCTGATGGTCGAATATTTGTGGCTGGAACATAATCATAACAAAACAATCCATTTTCGAACTGACCATTTAATTATCAATATCACTATTAAATTGTTAAAAAACACATTTTTTTTGAAATTACAATGCATTTTGCGAATTGACCATACATTTGTTGAACTGACCATACAGTTGTCGAACTGAATATACCGTTGTCGAACTGACCATACAATATTATTAAACTTTCAAAATATCTATTATAATTTTCAAAAATATTATAAATCCGTTATTTTTGCAATATATTATTAAACTAAACATATATTTTCAAAAAATACAAAAATCGGTCCATTTTAAATAAGAATATTTCAAATTGTCGTATATCTATAAATAATAAAGATAATGGTTACTTTTGAACTTACTATAAAAGTATTATCAAAGTGACTATGAAATTCTTAAACAAACCATACTATGTTTAAAATTACTATGCAATTTGCGATCTGACCATTTAATTTTCGAACTGACCATTAAATCTTCGAACTAACCATATTATTTTTAAACTGACCATACAAATACAACTTTTAAGCTGACCATAACATTGTCAATCGAACTGGCCATACAATATGTACAATATTTCGAAAATTTCGAAATGCCAATTATTATTGTCAATAATATTATAAATACAGTTATTTTCACTATACATTTTTAAACTTATTGTAATTCTATAAAAATAAGAAAAAAACGGTACTTTTTAAATGACTCTACATTTAAGTGACGTCAAAATGTTGAAACTGACCATAACATGTTGGTACTGAACATACAATTATCTAAGTTACAATAAATCTGTTGAAAAATACATAAATTTTGAAATTACTACAAAATTTGCGAACTAACCACATAATTATCTAACTGACAATACAATTATAGAACTGACCATTTTACTGATCAAAGTGACTATAAAATGGTTGAACAAAACATATATTTTTTGAAATTCCTATGTAATTTTCAAACACACCTTACAATTATCAAACTGACCATACAATACATACAGTTTCAAGCTGACCATAACATTGTCAATCGTATTATGTGTACAGTTATTTTCACCATACATTTTCAAACTTAGCGTGCCTCTATAAAAATAAGTAAAAAGGGTACATTTTAAATGACCATACATTTTTTTACTGACCGCAAAATATTGGAACTGACCATTACATTTTTGTACTGACTATACAATTATCAAAGTTACAATAATATACAATAGTTACAATCAGTGGAACATGCCATAAATTTGGAAATAACTATGCAATTTGCGAACTTACCATACAATTATCAAACTGACCATTCACTTATCAAAGTGACTAAAAAATTGTTGAACAAAACATACAATTTTTGAAATTACTATTCAATTTTTAACGGACCATACAATACATACAATTTAGCGTATTTCCATAAAAAATGGTTACTTTAATTTAAAAACAGTCTAAAATATTTTTAACAATCTAATAAGTAATTTTGAAATCTGTATATGGTCAGTTAAAACATGGATGGTCGCTTTCCAAAATTGTATGGTATGAGATTGCAAAATGAAGGCTAGGTTTTAAGCTGTTATGGTCAGTTAGAAAAATTGATGGTCATTTTGTAAAATTGGATAGCATGTTTGAAAACCAATGGATCTGTGTTGAAATTTAATGGTCAATTTAAAAAAAAATGAATTTATAAAAATGTAAACTTTTTTTTAAAAATAATGTAAAATCATTTAAAATTATTTTAAAAATAGTCAGTTCAGTTTGGTTATTTTGAAAAAATGATTTATAATAATATAAACATTATAAAATATGGCCAGTTTGAATATGTTATGGTCAGATTGAAAACGTTATGGTTTATTTGAAAATTGTATGGTCACTTTGATAAATGAATGGTTCCGTTTTAAAATTTGATGGTCATTTAGAAAAAAAATATGGTCAGTTTGATAAATAAAGGGTTCCATTTTCAAATTTGATTGTCATTTAGAAAAAAAGATATGCGCAGTTTGGATTAGTTGTCAGCTTGAGATTTGTTTCGATATAAAATAAGTCAACAAACTAATTTACACAAATAAATAAAAAAATCGGAAATTAAAAATTATATGGTATGTTATGGTCAGATAGAACACAAAATGTTCATTTCGGAAAATTGGATGGCACATTTGAGAAATGATGGTTCTGTGTTAAAATTAGATAGTCAGTTTTTAAAATGATCGTATTAATTTCAAAATGTAATCGTTAGTTTAAATAATATTTCAAAATCATTAAAAAATATTTTAATGATTGGTTTTTTTGAAAGACGTTTTAAAATAGTAAAAACCAAAAAAAAGTGGTCATTCTGAATATGTACTGGTTCAGTTCGAAAATGTTATGTTCATTTCGAAAATTGTATGGTCCGTTTAAAAAGTTAATAGTCATTTAGAAAAAAAATGGTCAGTTTGAAAAATGAAGGGTTCCGTTTCAAATTTGATGGTATTTTTGAAAATTTTAGGCACCTTTTGGATATGTTGTCAGTTTGAGCTTTGTATCGTTATAAGTCAATTAATAAATTAAGTCAATTCAAAGATAATTTGGTGGCCTATTTTAGTGAAGTTTATGTATATTAAATTGAAATATAAAAGCAGTTTTTACAGTATTCGTTTAATATTTATACTTTTTAAGTTTTTTTTATTGATTTTTTAATTATAAAAATAATAGTTTTTTTAGCGAAACGATCGTTTTTGTCTCGTCACGTGTAATTACCATTTTAACAGAAGTCGCACAAAGCATATATTTTAACCATCAAAAATTCAAACCTACCATTTTTTGCCAACATTGTCTAAAGGACCATAACATGTTCTGAGAGACCATAAAATTGTCCAACTGACCATAACATTGTCTAACTCACCATAACATTGTCTACCTGACCATAAAAGGTTATAATTGACCAATAAATTGTCTGACTGACCAAAACACTGTCTAACTGGGTCTAACTGATCATAAAATGTTTAAACTTACCAAAAAAATTGTCTAAATGAACATAACATTGGCTAACTCACCATAACATCGTCAAACTGACCGTAACATAATTTTACTGACCATAACATTGTCTAACTGACCATGACATAGTATATCTGACCAAAAAAGGTCTGACGGACCTATTGTCCAAATAGCTTGAAAAATAATATCTATAAATAATATTATTTTATAAATTTGTAGAACAAACCAATGTAGTGTTAAACTGTTTTTTTTTGTAAAATTGTGTAACTGTACATACAATTGTCTGACTGACCATAAAAGGCTCTGACTGACAATATAATTGTCTAACTGATCATAACATTGGCTTACCGACCATAAAATGGTTTAACACAAAACTGTCTAACTGACCATACAATGGCTTAACTGATCATAAAATTATCTGACTGACCTCTTTTACAAATAGCATAAAATGTATGTATAAATGTAATAATATTATTTTATAAATTTGTAAAACAAAAAAAATAAGTCCAACTTTCTTATTTTTTTGTAATATTGTCCATTCAATTGTCAGACTGACCATTAAATGCTTTGACTCACCATAGTATTGTCTAACTGACCATAAAATTGGCTAACTCACCATAACATTGTCGAATTGACCATAACATGTTCTAACTGACTATAGAATTGTCTAACTATGAATAACATTGTCTAACTGGGTCTAACTGATCATAAAATGTTCTAACATACCAAAAATTGTCTGATAGGCCTCTTTCACAAATAGCACGAAAAATTGTATCTATAAATAATAATATTTCATAAATTTGTAGAACAAAATTTGTCAATCTGTTTTTTTCTGTAAAATTGTCTAACTGTCCATACAATGGTCTGACTGACCATAAAATTCCCTGACTGATCATAAAATGCTCTGACGGACCATAACTTTGGCTAACTCACCATAAAATTATCAAACTGACCATGACATGTTCTAACTGACCATAAAATTGTCTAACTGAACATAACATTGTCTAACTGGGTCTAAATGAACGTAAAATGGTCTAACTGACAATAAAATTGTCTAACTGTCCTCTTTCACAAATAGCACGAAAAATTGTATGTATAAATAATATTATTTTATAAATTTGTAGAACAAACCAAATTAGTCAAACTGTTTTTTTTTTGTAAAATGGTCTAACTATCCATACAATGGTCTGACTGACCATAAAATGCTCTGACTGACCATAAAATGCTCTGACTGACAATATAATTGTCTAACTGATCATAACATTGTCTAACTGGCTCTAGCTGATCATAAAATAGCCTAATTGACCATTAAGCATAAGCCGTCTGACTGACCTTTTTCACAAATAGCATAAAAAATGTATGTATAAATAATATTATCTCCTAAAAACAAACAACATTAGTCAAAATGTTTTTTTTTTGGAAAATTGTCTAACTTACCATAAAATGTACTTACTGAACATAAAATGGTCAAACTGACCATAAAATGGTATAACTGACCATAAATTTATCTGACTCACAAATGAAAAATTTATGTATAAATATTATTATTTCATAAATATTTAAATAAAACAAATTAAGCATACGTTTTTTTAATAAACTTTGGATTGTTTTAAAAGACATTCAATTGTCCGACTGACCATAAGATTGTCTAACTAAACATGAAATTGTCTAAATGAACATAACATTGTCTAACTCACCATAACATTGTCTAACTGTATCTATAAACAAAAATATTTCATAAATTTGTAAAACAAACCAAATTAGTCAAACTGTTTTTTTTTTGGTTGTAAAATGGTCTAACTGTCCATACAATTGTCTGACTGACCATATATTGCTCTAAATAACAATAAAATTGTCCAACTGACCACAACATTGGCTAACTCACCCTAAAATCGTCTAACTAACCATAACATTGGCTAACTCACAATAACATTGTCGAACTGACCATAACATGTTCTAACTGACCATACAATTTTCTAACTGACCATAACATTGTGTAACTGGGTCTAACTATCATAAAATGGCCTAACTGACTATAAAGCATAAGCTGTCTGACTGACTTCTTTCACCAATAGCATGTAAAATGTATGTATGTATAAATAATATTATCTGTATAAACAAACAAAAAGTAGTCAAACTGTTATTTTATTGTAATATTGAATAACATTCCATACAATTGACTGACTGACCATTAGATTGTTTAACGGACCATAAAATTGTCTAAATGACCATTAAATAGTCTAACTTACCATAAAATGGTCTAACTTACCATAACATAGTCTTACTGATCATAATATGGTCAAACTGACCATAAAATGGTCAAATTGACCATAAAATCGTATAACTGACCATAAATTTGTCTGCCTCCCAAATGAAAAATGTATGTATAAATAATTTTTTTTTATAAATTTGTAAATCACACAAATTAAACCAACATTTTTTTTTAAAAATAACCGCTTTTGACATTTGGATTGTTTAAAAGGACTCGAGAAATCGTTGGTAGTTTTTACTCGTATTTCTCAGTATACCTTCAGCGCATTTATCAAAATATTATTTTTGAGATTGTTTGACTTTAGACAAATGGACATACGAAACGAAGCTGACTGCTCTAAGTGTCAGACAATCGGTCACAGGCCGAACGCTCGACCTCCGAAAACCACAAAGTCAATTTTCTCTGCAGAAGCACCATCTGGTCAATGCACAGCACAATTTCAATTCCATTCCGGAGGCCGTCAGGTCTATGCTGTGAAATGCGTGTGTGTTTGTGCGTTGGCCTACCCTCTCACTTTGGAAACGACAAATGACGTGTGTTCGCGGGGGGTGGGCACGCCTCAATAACCAAACATACGCGCACGCGAATGTCTTGCGAATGGAAAGAAAAGAAACAATTCTCGCGCGATGACAATGACAAATCGGTGACATAACATGCATGTGCATAACCGTAAATTGCCACTTTTTGTGTCATTGTGTGTGTGTGAGTGTGCGAGTGAATACTTGGAATGTATGTGTATTGTATATTATTTTGTTGAGATGTATTATATGAGTGATTTAAGCTATAAATCGTGAGAGCCGTCGATGGGAGCACACAATTCCAACATACTCTCGAATGAAACATAAAAGATTTATTCTGAAGCATATATATGTTATTTATGTATGTGTAGTGATTGTTGTGCAGCCCAAGGATTATAGGTACAATCGTATAGTATCTAGAAAACATGTCTATTGACATTGAACGATGGTTTCGCGGAGCTTCGAAAAGCGTGACATGCATACACAATTCTTAGTCTTAATCTTAGAATTTCTTTCGAGTGTGCATGTGTGTTTGTTGATTTGCGTTTTTTTAAGGACCTTTCTACCGCTTCAAGGCAGCAGAACGATGTCATCAACCCGACTTTCGGCAGCGAGGCCATCACCTGATCACATCGAAATGGCAATTATCTTTTACGTTGCGGCGCTGCCAACGTGACGACGATGCCTCCGCCGCTGACACCAATGCTAGGCTACGACGACGACGACAAACATAATTATGAATTCGGTTATCAGTTAATTAAAACTCCAGTCGAATTAAGGACAACACATCGCGAGCAAGCGATGGCGGATATTAGCGTCGCGAAATTAATAGCTTTCGATCTGGAAGCTCCTGAACGCGGACGAGCTTATATAATTGAAAATTCTCTGCCGTTGCACGCGATAACGAGGGCACACACAGGGTTCGGCGGCAATTTATTTGGCCCTAATGCTCCGGCGCAGTGGCGGTGGTGGTGGTGGTGCAAAAGGAGCGCTGTGCGCATAAACAGTCGCATTCAGATTTAATCGAGCAAGCAGACCATAGCCAACATATATATATATATAGAGTATAAGTAATGTTAGACTCTCTGAATTTATTCCTAGTGGTTTTACATTATATAATATATATATGCTTAAGGGAATTTGGGGTTTCATGCCAAAATTATAAATTTGCGTGCGCACAATTGATGGCGCATTCGGTTTTCTTGAGCTAAGTTAATGGAAATGCCACCGTTGTGAGACGTCGACGATTCGGCCGATTTTCCACAAGCGATTCGATATTTATGAGCAGCATGCAAATGATTGCATCGTGTAACACCCTCCCCCTCGCCTCGCCTCACAAGCGAATGACATACACACACTCCGTGGCCCAAAGCGCATTTTTTCGGCTGCAATTCCATTTGATTTCCCCCAAGAGCGTACGGCGGCGGTAGGGTGGGTTGCGGGGGTTGCGGTAGGGATCTATAAATTTCTGCAGAAAAACTCGGATTTCGAGTGCAAGCGCATGGAAATGTTTGATTGGCTCTCGGGGCGCGCGCACGCGAGAAGACAGGCGCACATGTTTTGTGCGATGTAATCGATTTGGTAATTGCAAATAAGACGCGCAGAAAGAAAGTTTCAAAGAGAGAAATCAAGTGAAAATTAAAGTTTATCGCATGCTAAATCCTGGAACTTTATGTGAATTGAAACATGGAAATTTGGACGTATTTTTTTGGTATTTGAATGATACTTTAATTTGACAAGGCATGTTTTTTTATGGTGATTTCGGCTCAATGCTGTTTTATATTTATAATATTAAACATTATCCCTCCCAAACGGAGTTATCACCCACCGGCGAAAGGGCGACGAGGAGAAATCCATTTTCAGGTTCATCCATAATTCGAGACAACACGAGTTTCTGGATCGGTCTCTTGTACGTTATTTTGTAATTGTTTTTCTTCTCGACGTTTCGTACGAGACCATCTGGTCACTCGAAGACTCGAGATACTCTTGCGATAGGCCAAACTGTTGGCGGAAGTTTTTCATTCATCATAATCACCAGATCGTTGAATCGGATGTTGGCAATAGCGGATGTCCATTTATTTCGGTTTTGCATCATCAATAGGTGCTCATTATGCCAACGACGCCTGAATATTTGAGTTAATTTCTGCTGACTACGTGAGACGATTGTTGGATATATCGTTATTAACGTTCTCTGAAAGAGTACCTTGTAACAATGGGCGGCCAATGAGGAAATTGCCTGGGGTGAGTGGTGATAGATCCGAAGTAGTGCTGTCGATACCCATCATTTTGAGAACCTGGTAACCCGGGCTTAATGGACCCGGGTACCCGGGCTCCCGGTTTTATACAATGTTTGTACATTTGACTTGAAAAACGTGTCTAAACCCAAAGGGCCTAAACCCAAAGGGCCTAAACCCAAAGGCCTAAACCCCTAAAGCGGGCCTAGACCCGAAAAACGGGCCTGGTCCGAAAAACTGCCTCAGACACGAAAAACGGGTCCAGAAGCGAAAATCGTGTCCAGGCCCGAAAAACGGGTTCAGTACCCTGTTTCAGTTGACATAATTACTTAAAAGTTTTCAATAATAATTCTTCAGTATTCTTTGTTCAATGCAATTTTTGGGTCTGGGCCCGAAAAACAGTTCTTAATTTAATTTCGAGTCTGGGCCCGAAAAATGGTTCTCAATTTTATTTCGGGTCCATGCCTGAAGAACGGGATCGGGCTCGTAAAACAGGCTTGAGCTCTTAAAACGGACTCGGGCTCGTAAAACGGGCTTGAGCTCTTAAAACGGGCTCGGTCTCGTAAAATGGGTTTGGGCTCGAAAAACGGGCTCGGGCTCGTAAGACGGTCTCGGGCTTGTAAGACGGGCTCGGGCTTGTAAACGTGTTTGGGCTTGTAAAACCGGCTTGGGCTCGTAAAACGGGCTCGGGCTCGGGCTCGTAAGACGGGCTCGGGCTCGTAAGACGGGCTCGGGCTCGTAATACGGGCTCGGGCTCGTAAAACGGGCTCGGGCTCGTAAGACGGGCGCGGGCTCGTGAGACGGGGTCGGGCGCGTGAGACGGGCTCGGGGCCGTGAGACGGGCGCCGGCCCGG
>JAAAKO020009100.1:0-18427 GCA_010015015.2 Bolitophila cinerea | reverse complement strand
AATATTTCTAATATTTTGTAATATTTGTAATATTTTGTCTTTATATTATTGATTACGTGGTCTCTTTGACGATTCTCTTTGACATTTCTCTTTTAGTTGTTTTTATTTTGATATTTTTTGACAGTATCATAACCACTGTAGTGGAAGTCTGTAAGACCAATATAGAATCGTGTCGAATACATTCATACATTTTTTGTTTTCTCACATGCAACAGATATTTTGACTTGCATAAAAAACTCACTCACTTTTCACATATTCCTAAATGTTTTGAGACGAGCAACTAAAATATATGTAATAATATGCAGTATTTGTACGTAATACGACGTAATATTCCGTAATATCACGAGATATTACGTAAATAAAATAATATTTTAAATTATATGTCATATTTGGTATTATTTTTCAAATATTTGTAATACATTGCATATTTCTGTAATATTCTTGTAAATTTGGAAGGTACCGCACAAATTATAATTAAAACCTCATATAATGGCCACCCTAATTACCATGCATTATACATAGTCTTCTTCTCGACAATAATTTGTCTGTTCTTTAAATCAACTATTTAGTTATATAAATTATTTAGGTGATCACAAACGTTGATGATCTT
This sequence comes from Bolitophila cinerea, assembly GCA_010015015.2. NCBI lineage: Eukaryota > Metazoa > Arthropoda > Insecta > Diptera > Mycetophilidae > Bolitophila > Bolitophila cinerea. Next base: position 17,817 of record JAAAKO020009100.1, on the reverse strand, counting down.
ACTAGCTAGATTCTAGAAAACAAATTTGGATACTATAATAATTTAAAAATATTATATTAAGCGTATGCCGGCATAACTTACCGCTGAGTCACAAATCGGCGTTATCAAACTAATAAATATAATCTAAAATAATACAGATTATATCAACACCTGAAATTCTGAGAAAACCTCTATAAAGCTCTATAAACGAAATATTTTAATTTGTAAATTATGTAAATCTTCTGAAAACCTCAGAATTACCTGGGATCTTAAATTCAGACTCGCACGCGTGCTAATAAAACAATATTATCTCTTTTTATATTTTATAAGAAGAGCACAGATGTTATTATTCTCTTTGTGATGTGTGGCGACTTATTGCAAAAGCTTCACCACGAGCAAGTAATAACAATAATAATGCCGACGAACGAAAGTGTATATATATATCGTATTATATATTTATTTTATAGTTTATTATATGAAAACTGAAAACAAATGCACTAATGCACACACCATGGTGTCTCTTTGTCTCTTTTCCAGCCGCAAGAATTCACTGGTGGTGCGCACTCAGCTGAGCGTTCGTGTCCATGCAATTATAGGTAAGTAATATATACCTATACATCTATAAACTATATATATATATATATATGCGTGTGTATGTCTTTGCGGCACTGAATTCAAGAAGCGCGACCATAACTTGGGAAAACTTTTGTTGCATAATATTTTTGGTCGCTTCGTTATTGTGTCGTTTTAAGCCTATGCGCCGGATTGCGCTCTCTTTCACAAGGGCTTCAAGAGACGTCCCCGACGGACGCGACGATGGCCGACGACGTCTGCTGCACTGATGTCACAGGCAGCTCGGCGGTCGGCATGGCAGCGGTCAAGCCTCAAGGGGCACCGCCGCAATGCGCTCAACAGAGCGGCGCGGTGCGTCTTGCATCTTCTTCAATAAATAAGCGCATCAAAAGAAGTGCGCTCGGTGGTCTTGCAATGTGATGCCGTGAGTGCATTGAAATCTTAAATTATTACAAACACAAAAATTATGAACATCGTATCGTATATAGTACTTTGTATAGGTTATGTTGAACACGTATATAATTTAAATTCCATCAACGCATTGCCCTACACTACGCGGCATCTGCGTCGCTAGCGATGATGGCGTAGCGTACGATGTGACAAGTGACACATATTTGACAGCGCTTTTTGTTTATAATTAGCAAATAAAACGCTAGCCAAAGTTTGTCCTCAATTTTATCTAAACATGGTCCTTCGAACCGCATATTTCATACAACCAGGACCCAACCGGAGTTTGTGGTCGTTCGAGCCGGATTGACAACACTTTATCCTCTTATAATCAAATTACACATGATTATATAAATTTCTTTGTGGTCCTTCGAGCCGGATCGGCGATAATTTTTTCACTTAATATTAAAATACATATAATTATTAGTGGTAAACCTATTTCTTTGTCCTTCGAACCGGATTGAAGCTAGAATATGTTTTTCATTAAAAATATAAAAAAAATATTTGGTTTGAAGTCCACATTTATTTTATACTTATATTCTACAAAATTTAGCCTTCAGTAGCTTCCATTAAGCATGATGGACAAAAAAAATCACAATAATTTGAACTGTTTTTAAAGCTTATCTAACTTCCATAGTCCATTCCTTTCTGGTTGGATATAGAAGTCTACTATCAAAACATTACATTTCATTAAATTAGTCCATCGAACCGGATACGAGTTCTAACGAAACATTTCAGTTAAATTTGTAGCCATTTTTTTATTCAAATCTGATAATGGTTTGAGCCAATCTAAAAGATAGTTCCACAAAGCAGCGACTTTATGAACTGTCAACAACAGATTGGATATTATAGGGCCAGATTTACATTAAATGACCATGTCCCAACTAATAATTTTTGATAATAATAATATTTTTTGCACGATACAACACAATTTGGCATTAGTAGATTACGCAATGTGTCTAAAAATGTACCCATAATAAAATATTGGTCAACGATTTTGAGGTAGAGCTTTTTTTCTTTATGTTCCTCACACAAAACGGATTGGTAGTTAGTCATTTGTCAAAAAAAGATAAACGCAATTTTATTTAATGAAATTTCGTCAATTTAATTAAACCGAGATATTGGAGATGGTCCTTTTCGAAGATTGTGGTCAATAAAATAAGGTGCTAGATTAAATTTGATTTATGTTGGAACGCACGCAGGTCTCAAATAAGACCCATTGTACTCTTCCGGATTTAAAAAGAACTAATATCATACTCAAACCATTTCGATCTCTGCATAAAGCTCAAAATATTTTTAAGTTTAAGCGTAAGCAAGTCATTTGGATTTAGTATGAATTATCCTAATGTAGACAATAGTAGTCTCATGAGGCTTGGGAATTCATATCAAGTGTTTTACCGTTTCCTCTTCCATACCACACCGTCTACAGAGTAACTCCAAATTTATGGAGGTGCTTATTAAGGCAATGACCGGTAAGGAGGATGGTGCTAATCCTATATCGACTGTCATTTAAAATTAATCTCGCTACCTGACGATCTTTTTTTCTGATGAAGTGTTGAGATGGTCGGTATTTTGCAGATTGGTCCCACATATCTAATTGTATGCTTTGACTTTGTCTCTGACCATCTTTCTAATGGTAGTATATGATCTGCACGCCGATGGCTCCGGCCCATACAAGTCATTGCTTGAACCATTCCTGGGTATTTCCTCGGCCCTATCATTTCGAGGAATATATCTGAGTGACCATGAACCTACCGCAGCTCAACATTAATGTTGAGAGATAGCTCTGTGAGTGGATATCAACATCTCTCTATACGCCATTTTCCAAAGTTATTTTCCTTAAGAAATATTCAATATATATGTTATCATATATTTTTTAGAAAGGGTTTAGAAAGGGTTCCTCTTAGTTTTATGCTTGTATCACATTGCCGCCGACATGTGTGCTTCCGACACTTGGTAGTTATGTATCATTCATGAACGTCTGAATCATGGGTACTAGATAAGTTGAACTTCGCATCACTAGAAAGTGTCGGCAGCAGTCGGCGGCAATGTGATACAGGCACTATAAAAATGAAAGAAGTCATTTGCTAACATGATAAAGGATTCGGTGAAGAAGTCATATATTTTAGATAAGGTTCTTCCTCAATACTCGTAAAAAGTAGTTTCATTAATTTCGCACAAGTCATTTGTTTTAAAGCCTGGTGGGAATATTTTTAAAGGAAGTCTATATTTTCAAAAAAAGGTTAGGAGAAACCTTTAAAATGAAGTGTTTCCAATGCCACGCAAATCTAAAAGGTGTGAATTGGAAATCGGTGAATTGAGTCCGATTACTTGATTACACGAGCTGCTATAAAACAGCTACTTTCAATAGTTAGGTCGCAGGAGAATCTGCATAGTTTACTGTTTGGAACTTGTGTGAACTGTCTATGTCGAATGTAGAGCAGTCAGTGTAATCGTAGCATTAGACGACCGCTCTCAGCATTTCTGGTACAATGTCCGGTTCGCCAAATAGAGTTGATGAAGCTCGCTAGATATATTTTTCATTTCTGACCCGACCGAAGATTATCCGGAATATCGTCACAGTGAGTTTGGATCGGAATAAACTAGCTACCTCACCAAACAATCAGAAATCACCAACGTGTTCCTCAGCGTTTTAACGAAACAAATTATGATTACGTTTCAGTCGTCAAAAGGTTAATTCTGATCCCACATTGTTAGGATTTTGGTATCATTTCACATGGCGTATCTCTTCCAAATTTTGTCGAAGACTGACGGTTTGATTTTCTCCAACTGTCTTATGTCAATGCAGGTCTCCTCATACGTAGCAAAACAAGATTAATAACATGATATGCATTACAAGTGTAATCGCATATTGTTATATGAATACCGGAAGTGAGTTTTTTTGTTATTTTATATATAAAAAATGACGCATAAAAAAACCCATATTTTTTTCTTCGATTTATCGACATTTTGGGTCCTTTATTTTATTCATAATACATGTGTCGTTTGTTTAGAAAAATTATACTAAAAAAACGAACAAAACGATTGCATTTAAAATTCGCAATTATATAGAAAATAGAATAAAATTAAAAAATATATATTTTATTAAAAAAATATTTTAAATGGCAGTTAAAAAATAATAAATAATAAAAAAATGTAAACTAGTTATGTTATGTCAGCCATCCTTTTCAATATACCTCCAATATCATCAAAAAACCCTTTTCGGCAAATGTCCAGTTTAGGGACAGTGACGTAAAAAAAGTTATAACCTTCAAAATAAGCCCCTGAGCACGAATCAGGTTTCAAAACGCGTCGTTAGCTCCTCGCATTTTTAAAATAACCTTGAAATTACCCTTAACCTTATAATGTCTTATGAAACTTTTTTGTTTGCAAGAAAACTAAATTAAACAGAATGAATCAATTAAATATAAATATTTATGAAGGAATTAATTAAACTGTCATCTGTAGGAAATTTGTGATTTTTGATAGTTATTTTATGCAAAAATTAAAAAAAACAACCGAGTTCGAATACTCTGTTAATTTTTTTATTCTTATTTATACAAAAAAGTTTTATATAAACTTTAATCCCTCAACCCTCAAAGAGGTGGGGCAAACGACGCAATCTGAAACTTGATTCGTACTCAAAGGCTCATTTCCTGCTATATTGGGTTGTTCTTTGACCCTGTTTTCCAAGAGATGTTGCATGAGAGTGCCACTCAGAATCTATTCGAAAATCTTACTCTCACTTATTTACTCGCTTCCGGTTTCGAGAAAACTTCATTCTTTTCTTGTAACTCTTTTGACTTTTGAGCTATGTGATTGGTAGTTTGAAAAACTTGCATTATATATTCTACCGTAACTGATTTTGGCAAAATAGTTATAACTGAATTTTGCGTTTCAATTGTTTCTTAAACTTCTTCTTCTCTGTATGAATTTTAAATTAATTTCATCGTAAAAAATAAATATATCTATGATTACCTTTGCAGCGGATAATATTGGTTGGATGTTTGTATATCCATTACAGATGACTATTTTACCAATTAGTTTTGATATTGCAATTTTCTTTTTTTTATTTTAAAAAATTGGAATTAATCCCAATTGTTGCAAAACTGTTTTTAATTTTACCAACGCTACCTTTCTCTCCAAGATACCTTTGCCAAATGATTTTGAATCGGTTATTTTAGAAAAAGATGAACCAGGCTCTCTTTCTTGGAGAAGTAGGTTCTGTTAACACATTATCTTTATTTAACTTGAAGTATCAACTTGTTTCTGCATTTTATTACGGCCATGTGCAATGCCAATGCTTGTAAACTTCATCATCATCGTTTTCGTCAAAAAGCGTAACGTTTTGGAGCATTTCTGTTCCGACTGAAAAGATACAATCTAGAATCTGGAATTCATTTCTAGGGTGTTGTTTTTTACCATAAAGTGTACTTCATCACTTTCTTCTGGTCAAAACTTAAATGTATTTTTAATATTTGATGTTCGTTCTTATTTGTATGCTACTCTTGGACTTGATAAAATACTTGTTACAAATTAGCACCTTATTTCTTAGTCAAGCTGCTTTAAAAGCACTAAACAAGAATCGAACAACTTCCAGAACTGTCCAGGAATGTCTCGATCAACTTACAGAGCTATCCATTAGTAATAATATATGACGAACATATTTCTCACCAAGTCACAAACAGATATAAGTTCGCTCGCACTCTTCCCATTCCTTTCAAATCAGATTAGTGTGATCACTCAGAAACCGCCAAGAACGGAGAAACCGTGAGTTTTTTTTAAAGTAGCATATAGCGATTTCAGCATCCCTAGTTGCCAATATCATAAAAAATACTTCTTAGTACTACGATTGGACGAATTTCGATTACCCAACAGACGGTTGGCCAAATGATACGGTTAGCCGACTAAATCGATTCGCTAATACCACGATTTGCTGATAGCCAAATAATACGATTTAATGTAAGCACACGATTAGCCGTATCATTTTGCCAATTTATATTCGGCGAATTGAGATTTGGCCAATCATACATACTTCGGCCAATCGTGTGTTGGCCAAAAAAGACACGGCTGATATAAATAACAACACACCACTTACTAATGCATATATTTTTGATCATTTCTGATATGTCTCTCAGACCATCTTATTATGCTGTTTCAAAACCATTGTTGCAATACGGTTGTGCACCGTGAATGCAACCGAAAATTGACAGTTGGTGAAAGAATCCCTAAAAGTAAAATCGCTATCACTGTTTTTTATTAAGTGAAATATGTTACTCAACCGTAAAATAAGGAACCATCTTCAGTAGCCTAATATAGTAAATAGCGTGATAAATTATCAGACCGTTGGCACCTTATATACAAAAGTCGAGCAGGCACTTTCGCTAGCTTCTCGCTGTCGCGCATTCGAAATCGAAGGTGTCACGCGCGTGCGTATTTGCATGCGCGCTTAAATGCGTTCAGTTGATTTGCGTGCAGCGCCATCACGCATGCGCGGAAGCGTGTACACACTTAATCGGTGTCTTTTCTATTTACCTGTTGTGTCTAGAGCATTTGTGTGTGTGTATGTCTGAGTATCTGCCTCGCCAGTATATATTCCTCAGAGTGTGCGTGTAATTGGGTGAATACTATTTATTATTCTGGTGAGCATATTTATTTATAAATACCGCGAACGGTGCGGAGGCACGTTGAATACAACCAACAAAACCGACACCTTTCGCTATCACTTTTGCTATATATATATATATTCTATATATGCTATAAATACGTAACAACAACATTATAACAACATTATAACAACATGTATATGTTTTAGTATAGTATAACTATGTAATAGCGCGATTCGAGTGTGACGCGCGTCTTTAAGTGAATCGCGTGCGTGTTTGCAGCACTTAAATGTGTTGTTTAGCTAGAACAAACATGTCGGCTATATAGTCAACAATATGCTCTTGTGTGTGTGTGTGAGTACTGAGTACTGAGTAGGTGTATATATGTTAGTCTATAACTATAGTACTACGATATGCGTGAATTTTATGAGTTTGCACTGCGTGCATGTGTGCGTAAACATATATTTTAGACACGTCCGGACAAGTCCGACGGTGTGGAGCCGCAAAATTCATCGAATCCATGTGTACTCGATAATTAGTCATTATTTGGTGTCGGTGTCGTAATTCTGTGTGTAAATTGATTTAATCAGTGTTGAATTAGCAAGCAAGGATTGTCGTATTTATTTTGTTTTCACATCAAATATTTGAAGTATTGAAATAGTTTTTTTTTTGTAACGGACCGTTTTTCTGACATGACCGTTTCTTCGGACCGGACCGTTTCTTTGAACTGTAATGTTTCTTCGTATCGTTTCTTTGCACAGTACCTTTTCATTGATCCGGACTGCGTCAGATCGGACCTGTTTGATTTTTTTGAACCTGCTCGTTTTTTCAGAAATGGTCGTTTTTTGGACCAAACCGTTTTTTCGGACCTGTCGGTTTTTTCTGACCTGGTCGTTTCTTTGGGCCTGACCGTTTCTTCGGACCGGACCGTTTCTGCAAACCGGAATCTTTCTTCGGACCGTATCGTTTCTTTGCACGGGACATTTTCTTCGAACCGGACTATTTCTTCGGACCTGCTGATTTTTCGGACCTGCCCGTTTCTTCAGACAGGACCGTTTTTTCTGACCAAACCGTTTCTTCTTCTTACTGGACCTTTAGTTGGACCGGGCCGGTTTCAGTTAACTGACAGGAAAAATAGAGAGAGAGAGAAAGAAAGAGAGAACGAGAGAGTGAAAGACAGAGATTGTAAGAATGACAATATATGACAAATAATGATCTGACAAAAAGACGATTGGACGAGGTAATTTCGAACTAGATTCCAGCATTGGCCAAGAATGATGCTACGATTAGACGGATTGCTTAACGTTTAACAGTTGGTCTCAGTTCACAACTGTCACTGTTATCGACAGTTACTAACAGTCGATGATAGTTAATGTAAGGACCCAATTAGTCAACTACATATAATTAAGTGCGAACCATCTTTCGAAAGTAGCAGTGCGAGTAATCAAGTAATCGGGCCCAAATCACCGTTTTTACATTCGCGTGGGATTGGGCCCAATCCTTCATTTAAAGTTTTTGATGACCTACCCTTTTTAAATACATGACTTCCTCCATAAATATAAACATCGGTCGTTTTGGTACATGTTTGGTGGGTTTTGGAATGAAAATTTGTTTTGCGGGAATTGAGGAGGAACACTTCATAAAAATATATGACTTCCTTACTAAATGTTTTCATCAAGCTTTTTGGCAGATAACCAGTGGGTTTGTTATGAAACTTTGTTTAAAGTATCTTAAGATGGAACAGATCCTATAAATATATGACTTCATTTAACAAAACACATTTTTCTATATTTCATTATGAAAACAACTTTTTAAAATGACGGATAGAAAGCTGATATGGAAAAGTATTCTGTGACAAACATTTTTTTTTCTAAATCTTTATGAAAACAACCTTGACAATTATAGATAATCCGATGAGTCAAAAAGTCTGAGGGAGGAAGTAATATTATCTTATTACCGATAAGCGGGATCCTCCTATGGCTGAACTTACTTCTTCTGTTGTCTTGACTTCTATAAGTGGTATTGCTACTGTATATTATTGATTTTGTTTCCGTTTGAGTTGTTTTTTGCAACTTTTTTACCCGATATAAGAATCAGACTAGACAACCAAGAACCGGTACTATTACCACTAGGAGTAAAATGGTAAATTGATCTAAATGCAGTTTGTGGATAATACCTGGTCTTTTGATGAGTTCAAAAATATTGAGATTTTCTTTAGTTTCTATTGTAAACCCTCTATGTTTTTGCTATTGCGTTTTACTATATCACTTTAATCTTGGTTCATGTTACTAGTGTCATCGAATATTATTTCTTGTCTGGTTATGTTTTAGAACTTGATCTGTTCCAAGATGACATCCCCATTACTTTCTTTGTGTTTTGGTACGATTTTTTTTTTTTTTAAATTTCAAAATTCGTAGTTGTTTGCGGTTTTCATATTTTTGAGTTGCTCTTAACTTTTAATTGAATCTTCATGGTTCATGGTTCGCCAAATGCACATTTCATGACGTGGCCAATTGCATCTAAGAATTTATTTAAGGATTCATTCTCAAAATAATAATAAGGTAAATTCCATCCCAATTTAAGCAGCCATATGCCAAAAGTCTAAAGGGAATATTTAGGGTGGAAGTCATCCATTTTTAGACGTTCCTTCTTATGACCCTTAAAGTTAAATCCCAATCCCAATCGAGTCCAAAACATCTATTTGTGTTGCGTCGCTCGCTCTTTTCTCAAACTCTTTTTGAAATCAGACGGCATCTACTCCGGTCTCAAGTCCATTTAAATAATTACGTCTCAATATTGTACAAATTGAGCGTATCCATTTAGAAACGGTACAAAACCATCATGAAAATGTAATTTGGCGGTAGGTTATTTGAAATATCTTTTTAGGATTTTGATAACTATTTGCTAAGACCAAATCGAATTGAGTAGTAAATATACAGCTTTTCAATTCGAACTATACATTCTCTAAACTTAAGTCAACATACCTTACTAATTGAGATCGAAAAGTAATTATTGAAATGTATCAATAAGATCTTAAATGGGTAGTTAAACACCTAGGTCAGCAGCTACCAAAATTAGACAAAATAATTGTCAGTTTCTGATACAACATCGGTATCTAAATGTTACTTGGGAAGAAAAAACAATTTGATAGTCGTCCGAAGCCATTTGGGGGTTATCTGTGGAGTATATGCTAAAAACGAGTGCGCCAATATATTAGTTGTGACTTTGGCAACTGAGAACTTGTTTGATTGTATGAACTGCTACTTTTTGGCGCAGCTAAGACCACTGTCACTATAACTGACTTCGACTGTAGAGGCGATTACATGGCAACTGTTGCCAACTGGAAGAAAAGTAGCTGCTAGTCCTGATAGTCCGTGAAATCGTAGCAAAATTGTCGTACGAGATCTGACGATCTTAAAGATCTATTCGGTTTGAATATCGCTGAATGCTTTTATCATTTTTCTGACGATGAGATATGACACTTCAATTCATACTTGCGCTAGTTTAATATAAGGCCGCCAATTATACTTCTGCCTGCAAGTTGCTGTCGGACTGATATAAAAATAACCGAGTTATAATCAGTGCCCAATAGTCAACTTTTTTTATCGTGTCAACTATATTACATCCGAGTCAGCTTCCTTAATTCGTCACTTTCTGGACACAACACAGCGTTGTCTTTTTTCAATAAGAAAACTCCATCGATATATCTAATTGGGACCCAATCGTTGTTCATCTGTCATCACTCATGCTCCATCACGATTAACAAACTACCGAAAACTACAAAGGGAGTTGTGGGACCAACGTATTAGCGAGACTTTACAGATTTTCCAACGTTTCGCCACTTGAATGCATTTGTGGATGGCCCATTATGTTCCAACCACAAGTATCTGTGATCAAAGGCCAGCTTTGGACATCATATCGAATAAGAAAAGTCATCAGATATTAGGTACCAGAACTCAGACATGGTCAAAGTCTCCATCATCAAGTTACTGTAAAACAAAATTGGAATCTGGAGAAGTGTCTGTCAAAAATCGTTGACATTAAGCAAACACAATACCGAGAACAACTTTTTGAAAATGTACTCCAGATTTTGGGATTGGGTAAAAGGCCAGAACCAGATAAAAATGAGAATGAGATGGATAGGTGTATATAATATGATATACCTCCAAGATTACTCTACCCACATATACCTATAGCCTATAGCCACCACATCCAATTTCCCATAAGTTCTAAAAAACCTAATTAATCACGAATCCCAACATGTAGAAATATTAAAAATGACTGACGGAAGACGGATCATTAAATTGCATCGTGTCGTCCGTCGGCCTGACAGTTTTTTTATTGCGTGGGTTCTGTTCATGCATTGATTACATTTTCCATTTTCAAATCGTGCAATCCGTGTATGTCCTATACATACTATATATTATATAGTTTCCAACATGTGGCTGTGTGTATAACAATAATAAAATCCAAAATGTGGGTCAGACTCGTTGCAGCCGTGTGGCCGCAACGTGTTTATGGAATGGGAATATGAGCGTATGTATACTCTTGAATAAATAAACGTATACTCTATTACTATAGTTAGGTACAGCCGATGGAGCGTCATTTTGTGTGCGGCCGTGTTTCCATAGATCACAAACGAAAAAGTATACTTTTTAGTTTACGTTAATAATCGTGTATTACTATATGTATATCTTATATACGTATGTCTTGAACTCTTATTTAAACAGACATATAATTTGGCATATATTTTCTCTTGAGCAAACAATTATGATTTCGATATGAGTTGTGAATGTAGAAAGTCTCTGTCGTCGGGTCGCATGAATTAGCTGGTAAATTATATATTTCTGCGCATCGAAAAAATGCCAAGAGTAATGTACTTCTAGAAACGATTTTATCGTCAGCTTTTTATGTTAGGTTAGGTTTTTTATAGGTTATAAATTATTTTAAATTAAAAAAACACCAAAGAACTACTAAACGCCAACCTAACTATTCTGCCAAGTCTCAAGCGCAAATAAGATTTATCCTCTCGTGAAATCCGATATGAGTAATTTAAATAAATACACCGACAAAAAGAGCCAATTGCACAAGAGGCAAGCGAGCCTCGCACTTTCCTGCGACACAATGATTTACGGCCACGCCGCCGAGCCGCCACCGAACGTCAATCATGGCCGCACGGCGGCGGCGGCGCACGCGCATCGCTTCTTGCAAGCGGCAATAAATATATAAATAATATATATTTTTTAGCCACACTCACGCAAAAATAAACAAAAACCACTCTTTACTGTACATTTAATGCGCATGCAACAGTACAAATAAATAATAATGTAATTATCGTTGAGTTTTGTGTGCAAATACAATTAAATGTCCGAACGCGCGCGCACTCAGCATTGTAAACACCGCTAAGCCATCAGCAGTGCTCTTCCGATCGCCGCGATAAACGTCAAAGTACACAAATAACTGTAATGTGTAAATAAAGCGCAAAGTCAATAGAGTGATGTGCTGAGTATGAGTCTGACCATCGTTATTTGGTTTGTTATGGTCACTTATGAATTGGCCATTTCTGGAATCAATACATTTGGACACTAGAATGTCAAAAATATTAAACTCATTTTATATTGCGTTTTTGCTATCCCAGCATGCGCCAGAGAAACCGCTTTCTCAAATTGTAGTAACAATCGTTTCTATATTTGCTCTGCTACAGATTTACGTCTAGACTAACGCCTAATTGCCGAAATAAGCTCCAGGATCTATCATTCCACAAAAACGTTTGATTTGGGCTACGCTGGAATCCCCGGCAACGAGAACGTTGACACCCTAGCCTAAAACGGTAGCGATACCCTTTTCAATGGCCCTGAACTCTTCCTCAGAAATTCATTAACCCTCAGCATATGATGGATTAGGGACTTGATGGTGTCTCGAAAGGCAACCCAATAGAATATTAAAACAGATTGAAGAGTATCCAAACATGTGCCACAAAAACCAAATACGCGCTCAACCTTGGCTGAAAAGATTTAGGTATGGTCTACGGAATTCTCATAGGACTCTACAGACTATAACAACACCTATACAAGATGGGACTATATCGGACAGCCCAACCTCATATCAGAATGCACGGCACTCTGCTACACCAGAGCCAAAACTGCAGTTTATGGATTCCGCCAGAGCCGCTACATCTTCTACCACTCACGAAGATAGCAAAGTTTGCTAGGAAATCAGGCCGATTTGTGAACAATCAACCCTAAAACCGGGTCATAGTAAAATGGGACAATCACTTTGGCCAAACTGCTGAAATCGCCTTTAAAGAGTCGGTCCTCCCATCAAGTCATCGTCATCATAATTGTGTGTAACAGGATCATCGGGAAACCGACCACGTCTGGGCAGAGCTTCTGAGTGCTTGAGACTCACCGCTATCTCTCTTTCGAAAACGCTCAGACCGATCCCGTTTTTTTTGCCAGACACGGGGCGGGGTAGTTACGTGGCAACATACCTCTGGCTTATTATTATAATGAGTATTGAATAACAACCTAATATTATACTTTACAAGAATACCAGGGGTGTGTTCTACAATAATCTAAATCTATGTATATACTCTCTCATTCACAACTTAACACTAGGCGGTGTGTCAGCATAACTGCCCGATGATGACCTCGCCAATGGTGCATCACGCAGGAGATGATCCGATCCCTTGAGCGGTAGGGTCTCTGTAGAACAAAACGGGTTCCTTTCAGATTTCACAGACTCACAAAAACTGGCTAAATGTAGTACGACATTATTATTTCGGGTTCTCCTGTCAGCCGCGTCTCTCTATCGGATCAAGGCAATTAAGGTCATTGGCTCTTCTTAGCGATTATGGCTATCCTTAGTCCGTGGTCTGCTAGGTCCACAGGGTTCAGGTCTTCGCTTTTTGTGGTTTAAGGGGCGCTGGCCGAGTATCGCTTAAGCAATGTTTTGTAGGTAGTAGGATATTTTTTATTAGGGTCCCCACATATTCATCATTTATTAGAGAGTAACCAACAATGCTCGCCGTCGATTGAAGAAACGTGCTTTTATGCGCCAGCAGATCGATGCTTTTCAAGACCAGCATAACCTCAATAAGAACAAAAACCTGCAATGACGTAGACGGACGGATCTTGTGCTCCAAGGAAGACGTCGTTAACCGTTGGGCTTTATATTTAAATCACCTGCTAAACACTGCAACGCAGGATCAAGCAACTGGACTACCGGATGGTACTACAGATAATTCGATGATTCCACAACCTATTTTTGAGGAGACCTGCGTTGCCATAAGAACGTTGAATAAAACGCCAAATTCTAACAAACACTAAATAATTAAATGAAATGATAAAATTTGGAGGAGATGCGATATTGGAAAGGATTTTTACCTTGATCCAGTGTGGTATCTTGAAAAACTTTCTACTTCAATGACAGGGTGATGGTTTATCCACGCTTTTGAATGACGTTAGGCTGAATTTCGATTGGTCGAATCTCAATTGGACGAATTTCTGTTAGTCGAAACACGATTTTCCGAATCACGATTGGCCAAATAACGATTAGTCGACACATAATTAACGGGACTACATTATACCGACTGAGCAAATCCTTATTTCTTTGGTTTTTATTTTGTTAATTAAGATTAGGCCAATCCGGAGACACGATGTGCAGAGATGCCCGGGTGAATACGCAAGTCCCAGTGTTTAGAAAGTAGGCGCAGGCGATTGCCTACGCAGACGATATCGACGTCGTGGGGCGTAGTACCATAGCAGTGAAAGAGGCTTTTATATAAAAGTCATCAGCTGCTATCCTATGGGGCTACAAGGCAATGAGGAAAAGATAAAATACTTTTTTACTTCACAACGAAAACCTTGATTACGATCCAACATAACCATCAATCGTTTAAGTACCTCGGCAAAACGCTAAACACCACCAGCAGCATTGCCAAAGGTGGGCAGGTCACCTGTGCTAAATGTACGTGAACGAGCGGATTACCAAGAGAGTGTTTGTGTCCAAAGTGGAGAGGTTTAACACTAGACTACAGGTAGACTAAGATTGGGACGAGATGGATGGATAATATTACATCTGACCTGGGAGGTCTGGAGGTCCGTGATTAGACCGCCTAAGCTCGTTACTCTCCATAATGGAGGATGTAAGTTGTGGAAGCGGTAATGACCCAACTGGGTTGTTGTGTGCCACGTAAAGAAGAAGAAATTATTAATCAAAATTGGATATCTAACTATAAAGGAAAATATCTTGCCTTCCGATTGATATCCATGGGTTTAAAAGATGTATCTCCTTTAAGCACTTTTAAAAACTAAAAGGCTAATCCAATCAGCAATCCGCGTTAACTTTATCCTTATAAGTATATATGATTAGTATATATGTTTTTTTATCAAATCAATGCCTCTTCTGAAATTTAAATTTAAAAACGCTTTGTTATTCATATTTTATACATATAAATAGAAAAAAATCTCCGAGCTACAGATCTGCTGAAAGTGGTAACCCTAACCTCAAAATTACACTTGTTTTGTTTGACAGACCACAGTTTAAAAGTCTTCACAAAAACATTGCCACAAGTGAGCATGAAGGACGCCTGGTCCACACAGCATTTTTGAGGATCAATAGAAAAACAGACTGAGAAAGAATGAGAGAAATAAAAAAAAAAAAAACAAAGAGGAAACTTAAGTTTTTGGTGAATTGTCTCAAAGAATTGTCGTTTTCGGGGATATTGCTTTGCGTGGAATTGACATTTTCAGGGAATCTTCGTTCTACCAGAAAATAACCCAAATCAAGCTATCCAAAACGCTATCTTCTTGCTAAAGTAACAATACAGTAAAGTATTTTTTGAAACCACAAGTTTACAGTTAAAATAAGGTAAACTAAAGCTAGGATTCCACGTGCAGTAAAACGTATTTGCACGATGTGACATATTTTGACTGTTGGTAATGTAATCACTGTACAGTCAAATTATTCATGACTGTACAAACCGCTTACAGTCAAAACGTACAGAAAAACTGTTGCAATTGGTCGCAGTGTAATCAGTACGCGCAGTAATTTGGAAATATCTGTCTGACATCAGAGCGTCGTTTTGCAACTATACTGTACAATGACGCTCGGGAAAAACTGTGCAGTTTTTAAATTGTTTTAGATTAATTCATGCCAAAAACTATCCCAAAATTGCTTTGGACGTTTTCTTAAGTATTTTTATTGAAGAGCTATTAAAAATAGAAATGCTCACCTTAACTTTATTTGTTTGTTTGGAAAGTTATTTTACAGATAGGCAAACATTTTTTTTATATTCTCCAAAATTTACTTACTTTAAATGATTTCGGACGACTTCTAAACTATTTTTAATAAATAGCTATTAAAAAATAATTAGGAATGCCCACCTCAACTTTTTTTGTCTTGGCAGAAAGTTATTTTACATGGCATCGAACAACTTCACATGATGGATTAATTTTAGGCTTAAACACAGAATAGTCAACTTTGACACTGTAAGAGGTGTGGTATGATGGTTTAGGTCTTTCAGTTAGCTCCATGCAGACAAAAATCACTGTCTTCAATATGCAACTAAGATCGTATTTTGGCTTTCGGTAAGTTTTAAGAGCTCTCTCCCAAAAAGGTTCACTGGTTTTAAGTACCAAGACATAATCAGACCCATACATCGAAAAGGTTATCGGCCATAAGACAATTGGAGTTGTTCCAATGAGAACCAGTCCCACATCTGCATTGGCAGTCCTGCCACCCCTCAAACTCTTCAGCGGGTGTTGGAAGATCTTATCAAAGGTCGCCAAAAACATCGAGAATGTTTCTGAGGAGACGTAGTGCGATAGTAACCAAATCAGTGCCACTCCCTGAGCTTAGTTTGGTTTTCCTCACGGGTCACGTGTCACTGTAGATAAATACATGCATAGGTTACGCTACTAGGATATTCTAACCTGCCGGTGTGGGATAAATGGATTTTCAATTCATTTCTTTTTTCCATCATCATTAAGAACGATTACCGATATTATTGATGCTACAAAGCACCCAACAACTTTTCTATAGATTTACGTGGCATTTCGTCGTCTACAAGCTTTTCTAACTCCTGTATTTGAAGTTGTGCCACCTTTAAGGGTTTAGGTCTTGAATCATGAAATGTGTTGCGGATGTTTCTTAAAGGTTGTGACATTGATTATTTGTTGGTTGACCACATATCAGCCATGATTTAGCGATAGTTTTCTGCACTGCCAAAATGCATTAGGGGCTCTCGTGAGTTTTTTTATTATATATGGCCTTTCTAATAGAGTTAACTATAAAAGATAGCAGCTATAGGTATTGAATCTTGAAGACTCATTCAACTGTCTGTTATTTTAACTTTCATTATGATTTTTGAGGTCGTTTTCTATGAAAAGATTCATGGATTGGAGGAATTTATCGAAAGCTCTTGAGCGTTAGGCAAAGAGGACGAACCTCGGGTTCTACACTGAAGGAGCTCTTTTGCTTTGGTATAAGGATGATTTAGTGTGTACAATCTGGGGTCTACAATTTGGTATCTTCAATTTGGTGTCTGACAATTGGGTGTCTAACAATTTGGTGCCTTATAATTTGGTGTCTTCAATTTGGTGTCTCACAATTGGTTGTTTAACAATTAGGTGCCTTAGAGTTGAGTGTCTAACTATTTGGTGACTATTTTTTTTAAGATCAAACGAAATAATTTTTTTTTTATAAATCAGTTATTTTAATATATTTTGTAGTCAATTAATTGACAATAAATTTTGTTAGAAAAAAAAATACTGAAACCATATCATTATCTGTAAATTGCTTTTCGGGCAGTTATATGTTATAACTCGAACAACTGTCATGCCATCATAAAAATCAGTCTATTCTCTTTTTACACATAAAACTTTAATAGCAAATACGTAAATCTCAAATTTGAAATTTTCAAAAATGCAATTCGCACAAAAGGTTATTTTTCGATATAAAAATTTAATTAAAAAATCACGTATTTCAATATACTATACAAATCATAACGCTAGTGATGGACTAGTCGAGAAACAAAGAAAAAGAAGAAGAAAAATAATAAATCGAATGAATTTTCTTATATTTTTTTTTCAAATTTAATTTCCATCAATAAGTTATTTCCAAATAGGTTAATCTGTTATGTGGGAACTTGCGGAGGTGAGGCTTTGCACCTGACGGGTGCGGCGCCAGTTCCCTTTCGGGAACGCCTCAC
>JAAAKO020009089.1:0-18428 GCA_010015015.2 Bolitophila cinerea | reverse complement strand
TACTACTACGACAAAGGCAAAAATGCATCTCAAGCCGCCAATAAAATTTGTGCAGTTTATGGACCCGATGCAGTTTCTATTTCCACCGCACAACGATGTTTTGTAATCCAAAATTTAAAAAAACGATGATTTTTTAAAACTAAATTTTAAAAAAACTAAATTTTAAAACTGAATTTTGAAAAAAAAAATGTTAACCAGAATTTGGAAAATCAGAATTTTAATCCAATTTTTGTGAATTACTATCGTGATGACTGATGATATTCCCCTCCCCAACCCAGAACATTTTGTGGATCCTCCTATGCTTCTGACGGAATGTCATCAGACCAAAATCATCGGGTCGAAATAGCCGTTAAACCGAATGAACTATTAGTTCAATTTTTAGCAGGCCATTATTAGAATGCCAGTTGATTGTGCCATAAGGCCGAATAAGCCATTAGACCAAATGAGCCGTTACGCCAAAAAGGCCAAAAAGGACCGATCCAAAATGGAACAAACGTTTATAAAAAATCAACTGCACATAAAACCACCTCATAAATGTACGATTTCTCAGTAATGTTCAACCAATGTGTTTTTCATTAAGTTTTGCCCAAACTAATTTGATTTTGGGTAGATACGCACGCTTAAACTGAGCACACTCGCATTCCTGGCTCTTTTAGTTGGCTTTCGAGCCGGATACTGACTTCCCCCTCCACACCGACCTACCTTATACACTATATATAGTCCACAGCACGCGTACACACACACACACACACACTCACTCACGACCGACGGACGCACCGACGAAGGTACTTACCGTGCGCAATATTCTCCTCGGCGATTTCAGCCAGATCAATTAAATTATCTCCGATTTTAAGGCCACGTACACAACCAATAAATCCTTGCAGCTCCGACATGCCGGAATTAGTTCGCAGAAGATTGGCCGTATCGTAGCCGCCGACGTTGAATTGGAAGTACTCGGTCGGTGGTGCTGGCGGACGATGGGGTGAGAGTACTTCTACGCGCCAGACAGGACACCATCGTGCATAACAGAGAAAATAGAAACGAAGAGGGATGCATTAAAATCTATATAGTATATATATAGTATAAAATAGACAGACGAGTAATATATTAGTTGAAGCAAACGAACAAAAAAAAAAAAACGGAGGCGGCAGCACGCAGAACTTTTAAGTGGTCTGTCAATGAAAACAGTTGCCAATGCCAGTCGAACTGAAATCAATTTCGAACGTGCGCAGAGCTTTAAGCTCGCAATCACAAACACACACACAAACAACAAATACGTGTGGTGTATTCGATTTTAATTGGCAGGCTGATTTTATTTAAAAAAAAAAACAAATTCTCTCTCTCTGTCTCTGTCTGTGTTCTACTATGTGTACGTGTGTCCGGCTTACCTCGTTCCGGATTCACCCACGGACGATTCGAGTACTCCTCCAGCATCCGGTGTCCTTTATCGATGGTGACATTCTTCTCATTAACATGCATCGTTGTCGTTGTGGCCGTCCTAATTACGGCTACTTGTATGCTCTTGCCGCTGCTCAGTTCGTCGTGCACAATGGTCAGGTTCACGATTTCGTCACCGTAATTATACAGGTACACAACCTCGTTAGAGTTCGTTATGTACAGGTGAACGAAGTTGTTGAAATGATCGTTAACGTACAGCACCAGTGAATGTGAATCGTACGTGCGTATGTTCACCAGTATGCTCTCACGGAACATATCCTTGAGCGTGTCCTTCTCCGCATCGGTGGCATTACTTAAGTAGTTTCTCTTCAGGTACGATTCGCGGTTGATGAATGTGAGCGCCTTTTCATTTATGTCTGAAACAAGAAATTTATATATTATACATAAATATAGTATATTATAGTATTATTCGCATTCATATTTTAATCATTATTGCTTTCTATAGAATAACGTGTGTGTGTGTGTGTATGTGTGAGTGTGTGTGTATTTGTGAATGAGAATATTAGTTTAATTAGAAATGTCGCAAACACCAGTTTATACATAGTATATAAAATATCACATATTATACACACAAATTCCGATTTGTATTATATGAAAATGTGCAGCAGTCGCAATATGAGCTTACAACCTCCTCCGTTGGCAGGGAGGGGGTTGGGGGAGTCGAGCGCATAGCCGGAAGTGCGGAATGTGCAATTAGTGTACTTGTGCGAGTAAACTATGTGTGTGTGTGAGTATGTTTGTATGTTGAGCGCAAACAATATTTGCATTTATTAAGGTCTTCGGTGGAAAGCGGACAGTTTTCATATATCATATACAACATTTTCCAAATAGATATGAATAAAACAAAATGTTGACCACCATAATATCACATGAGTTTTCCTCAAATATTTCATTTTAAAACACACATTTGCAACTGAAATCGTTTAGTGAGATTTAAATTAAAAAAATACGTCTTTTACAATGTACATAAAGATAATTAAAAAATATATATATATTGACATTCTGACATACATATTTTAAATACCGAAAAAACGGGGAAATACAGTGGAAATCATAGAAAATTCTTAAAAATTTGTGAAATCTTGGGAAATCTAAAGAAATCCCGGGAAATAATTAAAAATTGTTCTTATATTTTATGCTTTTTATTACCTGGATTTTGCGAGATTTCACAAAATGCTAAATCCCGGTAAAATTCTGAGATAATCCCATAAAATCTTAGAAAATACCGGGAAAATACAAAATCAAAAAATAAATATTGTGCGGTGCTAAATCCCGAGAAAATCCAAAAAAAAAAACGCTTCAAAATCCGGGAAACCCGGTGAAATCAGGGGAAATCTGGAAAAAATCGAAGATAATCCCGGTAAAATCCCGGAAATATCCGGGACTCTGGGGGACATCCCGGGACAATTACGGAAAAATGCCGGAGATATACCAGAAATTTCTCAGCAAATCCCAAAAATTATTGGAAATTTAGGAAAATATCAAGAAATTTTGGCAATCTCATCGAAATTCCAAGGATATCCCGGCGAAATACCGGGGAAATACCAGGACAATCCCAAGAAAATCCTGGGAAATCTCAAATTTTATTGAGAAATCCTTTGAAATAATTATAAATTGTGCTTAGAGTGTCATTTTTGTGTTTCGGGAGAATATCGCGGAGAAATCCCTTTGAAATCCGCTAGAAATCCCGGTAAAATCTGGAAAATAAAGTTAATTATGGGAAATCTTAAGAAATTTTGTTAAATCCAGGGAGAAAATCTCTGGGAAATCAAACTGAAATACCCGGGAAATCCCGCGACATCCTGGGAAATCCCAGAAAAATTCCAGAAAAATCCCAGAAAAATTCCAGGAAAATTCCGGAAAATTATGGAAAACCTGAAAATTTCAAACATTTTGGGAAATCCCGGAAAATAATTTAAAATTGTTCTTATTGTGCTTGCTTAAAAAAATTACACTTTTATTTGATTTTGTGTTTTTCGTTACCCAGGAACTACGAGGTATTTTACAAGATTTCTCGGAAGAAAATCACAGGGAAATTCCTGGAAAATCATGGGGATAACGCGGGAAAATACGGGGGATATCCATGAAATATCCCGACAAAATCACGGGGAAATACCATCTAAATCCCGACGAAATCCCGGGGAATACATGGTAAATTCCAGGGAAATACCAGCGAAATCCGGAAAATTATTGTATATCCTGTGACATCTCAATTTTTTTTTGGGAAATGCCGGGAAGTAATTAAAAATTGTGCTATAGTGTAATTTTTTTGAATTTCTGTTGTTTGTTACCCGCAAATTTCGAGTGATTTTACAGGATTTCTTGGAAGAATATAATAGGGAATCCCAGGTAAAATTCCGGAAAATACCGGTAAATCTCACTGAAATCCCGGAAAAACAAATTATTGAAAATACTGTAAGATATCAAGACATTTTATGAATTCCATGGAAATTATAAAAAAACGTGCTTAGAGTGTAATTGTTTTGGATCATTATAAAATCCTTATAAAATACCAGAAAATCCCGAGGAAATCTAATTGAATTCCCATAAATTCCGGGGAACTCCCGGGGAAAGTCTCGGGAAATCCTAAAGAAATCAAGTGAAATCCCGATAAATCCTGGTGAAATTTCGGAGAAATACTGGGAAAATCCCGAGGAAATTTTTAAAATAATGGAAATACAGGGAAATCTCAAGATATTTTAAGAAATCCCAGGAAATAATTATAAATTGTGCTTAAAGTGTAATTTTTTTTTAATTTTATATTTTAACCTGGAATTTAGAGGGATTTCACAAGATTTCTAGCGAGCTAATCATAAAAAAATCCTGGAATCGTGGAGATAAAAATCGGATAATCTCTTAAAAATTGTGGAAATCCAGAAAAATATTGGAAATTCTGGAAAATACTAGAAAATCTCGAAAAAAATTGTGAAATCTAGGTAAATAATAAAAATTGTGCTTAGTGTTACATTTATATTTTTTTAACTTGTGCGTTCGTAAATCTCTCTAAAATCCTGATAAATTATCAGGATGTCCCGGGAAAATCTTATTGAATTCCAATAAATCATAAATAATTAGGAGGAAGTCTCAGGAATTCCCAAAAAATCTTGGGAAATCCCGGTACGGTGGTAATTCCCGGTAAAATTTTGATAAAATCACAGAAAATCCCGGGAAAATCTCATTTAATTCAAAAAATCACGGGGCATTCCCAGGGAATGACTCGGAAAATTCCTAGATATCTAGGGCATTTCACAAGGTCGGTTTTATCAAGGGCATTGAGAAATTCCTAAAAAACAGAAAAAACTACAAAAAATATAGGGAATTCATGAAAATCTTGGGTAGTCCAGGAAAATTCTGGAAAATCCCAAGGAATCCCAATAAAAATATACATTAAAAATCGCTGAAATCTCCGGGCGGTAATTCTCACAAGCACATTTCTCGGAATTTCAGAAAAATTTCAAAAAATCACGGGAATCCCTGAAAATATTGACTTGTCCATAAAATCCTGGAAGATCCCAAATAATCCTATACATTAAAAAAAATCGCAGAAATCACTGGTTACTCACAAGCACATTTCTCGGAATTGTCCGGGATTTTCCGGTATTTTAAGCATTTTTTCAAAACTTCCGATTCCCGGGGTAAAAAATGAAATTGCTAGATGGTAATCACATTCCTGGGTAAATACAGGAAATTTTCGATAAATCCTAAGAAATTCCGAGAATTTTTGGTGGTTAATATAATTGATAATAGATATCCCGGGATATCGCTTGAAAATTCCGGGGAAATTCCAAGGAATGCCATGAATTTCTCAAAGTTTGATTTTTAAAGATAATGTTTAATGAATAGGAAACAGAAAAACAACAAAAAATCTCGGGAATCGGTAAAATACCGGAAAATCCGTGGGTATTCATAAAAAATTCTTGTGGAATCCCGGCGAAAACCCGAAAAAATCGTAGAGAAATTCTAGGAAATGCCTCTATTTAGATAAAAATGCTCGCAATTAAAATGTTACCAATGAAAACCTATATGGAAAATGTGGAACAAGAATTTTATTTACCAGAGAAATTGGGATCGAACAAAATTTTTATTTTCGACATGTGGAAAGAATTTTCCAGGGATTTACCGGGAAATGCAGGTAAATTCTGAGAAATTCCAATACAACCAAAGAAATGGTCGCTATTAGAATTTTATATAAGAATTTTACCAAAGAATATATGGAAAATATGGAACTAAAATTTTATTAACCAATGAAGTTGGGATCTAACTATATTATTAGATATTTCCCCGGGATTTTGCGGGTTTTTTCAGGATTTTTCCTGGATTTTCCGGGGATATTCCCGGAATTTCCTGGGAGTTCACCGGGATTTATACGGAATTTATTTTGGATTTACCCACGATTTTATCACAATGGTGATAACGATGAATTTATGAATTTAAAAGTGGGAAAGGTTATCGATCGTAAGATCTAAAATAAATATCTAAGATCTTCAATCTGAGAGTCCTACACATTTTCAGGTAAATGCTAATTAATTGACTATGCTCCATTTTGGGAAAATTTTATTAACGAGCATTTTTGTTGGGTATTCCTAGGTATTTTCTAGGATTTCGCAGGATTTCTTTGGATTTCCCAAGACTTTCCTTTCGACTTTCCCGGGACTTACCCCTTAACTTTATCCAAGTCTTTCCACAAGACCTTCTGCGGGACTTTTCCAGGAACTTTCCCCGGGACTTTCCCCGGGATTTCCCCGGGACTTTTTCTGGCACTTACCCCGCAACTTTTCCACTTGACATTCCCTGAGATTTTCCCCAGGACTGTCTCCTAGACTTTCCCCTGGACTTTCTCCAGGACTTTCCCCGGGACTTTATCAGGACTTTAATGAGATGTTCCTCAAGTCTTTTTTTAACGTGCATTTCTGTTGGGATTTCTACGGCATTTTCAAAGATTTCGCAGGATTTGCTTGGTTTTCCGAGTACTATCCTAGCGACTTTCCCGAAAATTACTTCTTAACTTTTCTTAAGACTTTCTTCAAGACTTTCTACAGGACTTTTTCCGGAATTTTCCCTTTAACTTTCCCCTGAAATATCCCTAGACTTTCTCCGGGACTTTCCTCGGGACTTAATCGGGACTTTCCTGAGACATTTCTCAAGACTTTTTTTAACCAGCTTTTTTTTGGGATTTGTTTCTTATTTACTAAGATTTCGCAGGATTTCCCTGGATTTCCTAGGACTTTCTTCGCGACTATCCCGGGACTTACCCCTTAACTTCCCTTAAGACTTTCCACAAGACTCTCTCCGGGACTTTTCCCCGAACTTTCCTCTTGACTTTCCCCGTGAATTTCTCCGAGACTTTCCCCGAGACTTTCCCACGGACTTTCCCCGAAACTTTTCCCGGCACTTACCCCGTATTTTTCCCCTTTATATTCCCCTTGACTTGCCCTGAGACTTTCTCCTGGAATGTCCCCTAGACTTTGCCCTGCTGGATTTTCTCCAGGACTTTTCCGGGCACTTTATCAGGACTTTCCTGAGTCATTCTTCGGGACCTTTTGTTAACAAGCATTTTTGCAAGGATTTTTTCGGCATTTTCTAGTATTTTGCATGATTTCCTTGGATTTCCCAGGACTTTCCTCACGACTTTCTCGGAATTAACCCCTTAACTTTCCTCATGCCTTTATTCAAGACTTTTCCTTGGACTTTTTCCGGAAATTTCCCCTTGACTTTCCCCGGAACTTTTTCTGGCACTTACTCCCAACTTTCTCCTTGACATTCCCCTTGACTTTCCCTGAGACTTTCCCCTGGAATGTCCCCTAGACTTACCCCTGGACATTCATTAGGACTTTCAGGAGTTTCCTCTTGACTTTCCCCAGAACTATCCACGGGACTTTCCATAGGACTTTGAACGGGACTAGCCCCGGCTTTTCCCTAGTTATTTTCTCGGGACTTTCTCCGCGACTTTTCTCAAGATTTTTCCCCCGCACTTTCCCCGGGACTTTTTCCGGGTCTTTGCCCGAGACTTTCCCCGGTTTTCACCAAAAAATAAAGTTTGTTATCAAAAAAAATTACAAAAAAAAAAAAATACACAATCAAATTTGTGTACGTGTATTTTGCATAGGCACATTTTTGATTTATTTTGATGAAATTTTTGTATTTTTACTTGGAAACATTTTTTTGGGACAGTCTTTTGTTTATTTTGTGTACAAAATTTTTTTTTTGATGACAATATTGAATTTTTTTTAAGGCAATTTTTTTTAACACACTTTTTTTAGCCATATAAAAAAAACAAAATTTAAAAAATAAAAAAAAATGTGTATTTTTTCTTTGATTTATAAATAAATTGACCAGGCTTAATTTTAAAATTGCTGCTAAAATAAAGTTCTAACGCTATAGTTTGCTCTGATACCACAAAAGGTATTTCTTGCCCTAATTTCGAGGATTATGGTACTAACAAGTAACTCTAAACTAAATAATCTTGCTGATTGATTGAAATTGAAGTTGCAGTTTAGTAAGGTGCATCAACTGCAACGGTTATTAGCATTGTTCTTTTGTTTGCCCGAGTTTTTGTTTAAAAACTGACTCTTTTTCGATAATACTCGTACATAATTGTTTAATAGTATATATTATCAATAATATAATTAATAATATATATTTTCAATACCAATTATCATTTTATCATTTTTTTTTAAGAAACAACTTTACTTTCAATTTAGTGACATTTTGACTTTGTAACTCAGTGAAAACATTTATATTCTGTGTTCCCATCAATTGAAATCTATTTATTATAAAATATATTTTAACACGTTTTGGATAAGTGTACAAACAAACGCAAGAACCTCAGCAAAGAATTAAATAAAAGTCATTCGAATGTATGATCACTTCTTAATCACACGACGTGGACAATTGTCCATGTGTCATTGCTATTGTATAACTCGAGAAATATATACATTCTATACACACGACACAAAGACCGATGTTTTTCAGTCTGTGGGTTCTGTGTCCTCTCAATTTATCCAAGAATATAAAGTCAGTATTCCATAGAAGCATCGTCCTCGAAATCGGATATTTTCTAGTGCTCGCAAACAATAACAAAACATAAAACTCGTATATACGAGTATATGCCATTCATTCACACAGTCTCACACGCAACAATCAACAGCAACAAAAGAAAGCATTTTAAATTACCGATCTCACCTTCTGCGCCGCGCTCGAGCTTGTATACAGTAGAAGAAAGTCATGTTAGAGGCTTATAGAATGCAAGTGGACAACAAACAAAGTGGCTGTATAATATATATAATAGTCTTCTAGGACTGCCTGTAAATATGAAATAGCAACACAAAACACAATGTCCGCATGTTATTTCTCATTTGTTGTGTCAAAATGCGCGATATTGTTGCATTGAGACATTATTTCCAGCGAGTCCCTCGTGTTGGGATAAATGTATACAACGGAATTGCGTATTGGTGGTCTCTGGGATGTTGGCCGAGACCTGAGAATGCACGCTGTAGAGAGTGTTGTTATTTATGTTCAATTAAACAATATGACAAGCTATTTATATACCAAAACAGAGCCATTTCGTTGATTTATTTATAGTTCCGGGGTTATGTGAAGGTTTTGTGAGAAATTGGTCAACTTAGAAGAGGATGTATTCAACGATAAATGGTTTTGAAATTTTTGGTAGTTTTTTTGGGATTTTTGGGCTAGTTAGCTAGACACAAAAATTGTAATGTCGTTTTTTTTAAATTCTTTCAAATACAATTTAGAAAATATTGAAATAAAGGATCCTTGTCGTTTCAACTATATTATGGCAATTCTGTAGATTCCGATATTTTTTTAATTAAACCAAGAATAGTTCTGCATAAAAAATTCTCTTTGATGCCATAAAACGAAATTGTTTTAATTTTTGCTTATTTATTTTGAACTTGACTAAATTAGGCTCATAATATTTTGCTTATAAACAACTAAAAAAAAAACAAGCAAAAAAATGAACAAATAACAAATAAATCCGACCAACATCGGGATTTGTACATAATTCCGGATTACAAAATAAACGAACAACAAATTTCCGGATTGCTTAAAAATCCGGGAATCCAAAAACTTGGAATTTAAAATCCCGAATTTAATGTCAATTTGGAAAATTTTCATTCTCAAATAATAATATATTTAGCACTACCCCAACGATGAGGATTTAGCACGTCATTAGGTACATTTCTAAAATCTTTCGTTCTTACTTCACTTCAACATCTCTCAAGACGATACCGAATTTAATACAATTGTCGGAAATATGGGAAGCAAAATTCTGACACAAGTTTCCGACGCTGTTTTGCATCCTCCGGCAGTGGATAATTTTCTGTTTCTGCTACGAAGAAAATGCGAAAGATATTGTCTGGCAAAGATCTTGGAGACAGAAAACCGCCACAGTTATTATATGATCTTAGTCAAATTGGAGACGAAAACATCACAGATGAAATGCTGAAAACTATCTGACTACAAAAGCTCCCTCCACAAGTACCAGCAATTTTGGCATCAATTCAAGGATATATCAATACTGTCATAACACTTGCTCACTCAATTATGGATACTGGAGCATTCTCAAATGTGGTACCGGTATCATTCCAATCGTCTCCGACGAATACAACTATATCTGAAATGTAAAATCATATATCTGACTTTTTAAAAACAATGGATTAAATCCAAATGCATCGATCCATAGGTCATCCAGGAAACGTTAATTATCCACTAACCGTCATGAAAACACGCTATCTCAGCTTTGATGGTATCACCGAAAATTTGGCAAAAATGCAACCAAGTGAATTCGCCTGCTGTAATCTCAACAAACTAATCACTAACACTCTGGCTACTCTGGTGAAATAAATCGGCACCTTATTTCTGACGCCAAAACAAAACGAAATTTTTTAATCGACTGGTGCTGACCTGTCATTTCTACCTAGACAACCAAATCAAGGACATCATCCGCACTCAGCTCAACTTTTTTCCGCAAATGGAACAATCATTGAAACCTTTGGCGAGAAGCGATTCAGACTGAATCTTGGTTTACGCCGGTCATTTGACCACAGCAGATGGATTGAAAGCAATACCAGACAAAGTTGTGGCTATTTATAAAAATGTCCTCTTCCAGCAATATAAACTTTTACCGACGTTTTTTCTTTCAAAGCGGTACAACATCAAATTCCACTCCAAAATCGTTGGCAACAAGAAGAACGATACCACCACGTGAAATATTCGTACATATTACCATCGATATTGTTGGCCTATTGCCAATATCTATGTTAAAGAAAACATGTATTACTTAACAATTATTGACAGATTTAATAGATGGTCCAAAGCTATGCCGATGCCAGATATACCTGCTACTGTCGCCCGAAATATCTTTAAAACTCATTTAAAACTGCATTTATTGATGAACTCCTCAAAAACACAAAAGAAATTCAATGACCAGGAGAAAAAAATCAGCCCATTATTGCCACCAAATCAGGAAAAGGGCGGTATTCTAACGTGTAGGTTTTTGCGTTTCTGCTCAAACGTCTATATGTAGAGGCGTTTGAGCACAGGCTAAGGGAGACGTTGTTGAGCAGTTACGGCGGACGGTCGCATCATCGTTCCGCTGTGTTTTGTCTTGGGAACAATCCCTGGAGAGGCATTTTGCCGATCCGCTGCTGCCCTAGACAGGCAAGAGAATTGCGGGAGGAGAGCTGGTCCTAAAAAAGCCGTCTGGCGTGTCATTTTTTTCGGCTAAGCTCCTCCTGTCGAGGTTGTTCCCGTAACATTGGCGCCCAATGTGGGGCATGCGGCGGTAACCACCTTGAAACTTTAGGTTGAACCTCTTCTTGCTGACACTCTGGGTAAGGATCTAAGTATTTTTCCTTTGGCACATTAAAAACCGTTTCGTTATCAGGTCTGGACCTCTGAGACTCTCGGAATGGCTCCGGCATGGTCTCACGGACTACTGGACGAGATTTCACAGGAGCGCGTATGTTACCTCCTTCGATTATTTCGTCGACTCGTGAAGACGGTAAAGGATCATGAACGAGCCTTGTTCCCTGTACCGGGTTTTGACGAGCCAACGGTGCAGTGGAAAGGTTAGTTTCCCTGACCCATTTGGGATCCTACTGGTCTCGCAGACCGAGTGGCTCTGACGAACCGAAAACTTTGTGTTTCTGGAAACGCAACTCTCTCGCCTGAATGTTATACCATCACCGCATATTCCCAAACGCAAACTTTGCATATTGTGGGTGACCGATTGAACTCCTAGGCGGGACAGAGTGACGCTGTTGGACACACCCAGCACGACGTATAAAGGTGTACCCGGAAAAACACTTTGCGATATCTTACGCACGGCACCGGTAGATGAACTTTGATTTGCGATCGAGGCTGCCGCACGCGATTTGAAGAATGGGTCACTGCCGTTCTTATAAAACTACCTTATCCACAACAGAGTTCCTGGAAGAGGACAGTTGTGGGGCACCTGGATATTCTTCTGCAAAGGTGACCCGATTTTAGCCGGTGTTAGAGAGGCTGGTCAAATGCGTTTTTGGCAAAGATAAATGAAGCTCAAATGCATGCGACGTTGAGCTAAAAGAGGTTCCATTTTTATCTAAATCAAAAGAAAATCCACTCTACCTGCTAATTGTTCAAACGCAAACAATTCAGACACATCGGTAAGTTGTATCCGTTGGATACGACCATATTAGTGGTACAGTCTAGACCGTTGGATAATTCCAGAAAAGTTTTTCACTTTCTACCCCTCGAGGTAAAAGTTTCCGATGTGTTTAAATCCAAAGTGTCAAAATTGCCTAATATATGTTTAAATCCTGTGAACCCACTGAAGTGTGATACCCGGTTTTGTTATGGTCATATTTTTCAATCAAATATAAATCAAAGTTTTGCCACAGAGAATGTTGATCCATATATAAGGGATAGCGCATTTTATTTATTATATCTATACATTGTAATTTGTACTTCATCTAATCTAAATAAGACACTGTAAACTAAATAAGCACCTACACCTCGCCAAATGGCCGGCACTAAGCTATCGAAGATGGGGAGTGTTTCACTCCCATCAGATTTCCCGCAATGAACTCCACCGTCTCCCTCTGGGGAAGATCACAGAGATCACTAATTAATCTGGTAGATTTACGGTTTGCGACCGTCTCTAAGAAACGGGTTACTAGGCTTACGTGCTGGACTAGTCTCTAAGAGACGATACCCCATCACCTCATTATCATCATCATCAAGGATATTCAACTGCGAAACAACGTTCGAAAGTAGTAGTTTATCGGCTTGGGAACGATTCACCGCTATTCAATTCACTGTTTTTAATTTCGCTAGGGGTTAAGCAAACTTTTTTTAAGGTCTTGAGGTGGAATCCTTCTTTAATCATATGACTTCCTCCATAAATATTCCAATTGAGCTTTTTGGCATATGTCTTGTGGAATTGGGATAAAATTTCGTTTTAAGGGTATTGCGGAAGAACCCTTCTTAAAAATATATGACTTTCTATAACAAATACATTTTTGAATAATTCATTATGAAAACCACCTTTAGAAATGGCCGTTTGAGGTATTTGAACTCTATGACGAACATCCGAAAATTTTGGATAGAGGGATGTTTCAAAAACGAAGTATCATCTTAACCCAAGTAGCCATATGCCTAAAAGCCTGAGAGAAATATTTAGAGATAAAGTCATATATTTTTTTTATGTACCTATCTCACCAAGATGTGGGGCACACAAATTTATGTCTTATCCAACGTTTATCCTAGCAGGAAAATATGCGATTATTCTGTGTGATCTTATGCAGCACGCTATGAATATTATCTCTCAATGGTGTGAAGGTTTAGGCCTTTCGGTTAACGCCGGAACGTCTGAAACCGTTCTCTTCATCAGAAAAATAACAATTCATTTAAGAGTGTTTCGAAAGTTAAATACTTTGGTATTATACTTGACAACAAACTTTCCTGGAAAGACTGCTCGTCCAGTTCGATGAACAAACTTCGATCACAGCAATTGTGGCATGTCGTACCGGAGTCGAGAATCCATTCACCGGAACTACCGATGACAAACAAAAGATGATGAAATTATGCTCATCACCATAATAATGTTAAAATCATCCGCGTTTCTGGTGTCGAGCGCCAGGACACTGCTGTCAAGGTGTACCTGGATGTTATCGCCTTCGTGTGCGAACTTTCGAACGATTTCACGTAGCAAACGGATTTCGTTGCCCGGCGTGTCGCGTTCGTGAACCTCCTTTAACGCATTCCATGCGGCCTTCGCAGTCTGAAAACTGCGGATGTGCTTGATTTGATCATCGCCAATTGACAAACGCATGATCGTTAACGCCTCTTGATCGCTTGTGTCCCACGCTCCTGCAATCTCCTCCGCTGCAGCATCAGCTCCTGCCACCACCGGCCGAGTTTCACTAATCTCCATTCGAAAACTCTAATTGAAATAGATCAAATCGTCCAAAAGCCTTTTGCTTTTTTTATTTTTAGGAAATAATATTTTACTTTTACCTTAGCAAACACTGTGTTATGACATCTGTCAGTAGAAATTGATAATTGAATTTAACAATAATTAAATTTACCAGAGAATAAAATGACAACTACTGGATAATAATAAAAGAGTGAATGAGCAAAAAGATTGAGATATAAATATAATAAATAATAAAAAATAAAGAATAGAGTGTAAAAGAAAGAGATATAGCGATAGAAATATAAGAGACAAAAAATACAGTGAAGAGAGTGAAAAAGATAGAAAGAGAGAAAGATAGATAGATTAAAGAAAGGGAGAAGAAGAGAAGAGATTGTTGCTAATATTTTCATTATTTTCAAGTTCTTGGAATTTTGGCTTAAAAGGTAATAAGATGATCTTTTTTTCTTAAAGTATATAGGCTAATGTAATACCATAAAGGGTAACTCCTCCAAACGCAAAAACAATTAAATACAGTTGGCGGAGATTATCCACCTTCAAGAGAGAAGGGGTGAAATTATTTTATAAAAAAAAACAAATTAGAGTTTTTGAGGTTGTGTTGATTTAGGAAGGTAAAATAAATATTATAATCAAATAAAAGGTATTTAACGTATCCATTAAATAAAATTACAACTCTTGCGGACACGGGGAGAAAAAGACAATATTGAATGTATTGCAGTGTTTTTTGTTCAATCATAAATAATTGATGAAACCTAAAAGTGCTTCATTTTTTTCAATACTACTTTATTTTTCAATGCCTTAGGTTAAAAACGGATATTTATGTTTTTTAGTTTATATCGAATTTAATCGGGCAACCTCTCAAAAAATGCTCCAAACAAATAAAAAAAAATAGTTTTTTTTTTCAAAATTTTAAATTGATGTTTAATGTTTAAAATAAAAATATAATAAGGGGGATCCCGATGATTTTCAAAATAACGGCCTCAAAAAATACTGAGTAAACCCCCTGAGTAAACACTTCAATCAAAATTGTAAAATAATGGGGGGATTAACTTTGATACTCCATAAAAATCACTTAAAGCTAAAGATGTGACGTAACATTAATGATTCGAAACTTTGATTAATACTTTTCTTTAGGAAAACCTTTCTTGAAAATGGCGAATAGAGGGAATTGTACCGGTACAGCTCACATCACATATAAACCATATAACACATTGTCAAGATGACACAAAATCCATATAAAATGTTTCTACGCCACACAAAATCTAAGACACACAAAACCCACATAACATGTTTTCCACGCCACACAAAATCAATATGGCCGAACTATTTAAGACATAATTTATACGTATAATAATACTTTGTGTTCATCCTGTGTGTGAGGACTGCCAGATTTAAAATAAAAATATTTTCAGGGCATTCCGAATTTTTATGTTGTACGAAAACATTTTATATGGGAAACATTTAATGTGGGCTTTGTGTTATAGAACTAACATCTAGCGGTGATAGCTCAGCGTTGGCAGCACTAATATGTCAATTTACACGGAGTTCCAATTTTTTATGTTTTACGGAAACATTTTATATGGAAAACATTTTATGTGGGTTTTGTGTGTTAAAACCTTATGTGGATTTGAATAAATATGGTTTATGTGTCTTGTCATTTTTGGGTTGGTTATCATGTGTTGTACTCCGTACTCAATTGTACTCATTTTTATATATTTTTTATTTACTTATGCTGCCCACCTATATGCCCAATCGTTGTCATATCAATGCTACCGTCATCAAATATTCGGCAGTGGCTGTAACACGTCATTTTAAATTTGACAGCTTTTAGTGAGCATAGCTTGCATATTTTCACCATAGTTGCCAAATATGATGACACAGATTATTTTTTTGGATTGTATCGTCATCAATCGTCATCATTCCGCCAATCAAAGAACATTTAAATAAATACAAAACAAAGAAAAATTAAAAACATTGAAAATGTAAAACTATTTTGAATGTTAATAGATTGATAAATTGTAGTAAATCGCTGAAAATATGCTCATCGATTTCAATTTTGAAGGCAATTTCACGGTTTTTTTAGATGTCAAAAAAATAAAATTTTAAAAAAATTCTATTGATTTGCAGTTATCATTGGTAAATATAATAAAAGAAAGAATTTGAAAACTAAAAAGAAGTCTATTTTTGTACTTTATCCCAATCATTTTTATATAATTTCTTAAAACCAATATGTGTACTCAATCTTGGTTTAAGGTGCTCCGATTTTGTCCAAAATGTACTCCCTTTAAATTTTGCACTTCGGCAGCACTGGTCTGCACACCGAACACTGTGGTCGTACATCGTACGATATCGTGTATGGTTTTACGACGCCAGTACAGTCAATTCCGAAGCTCGCCAACCAATATCCTTTACCCGAGGGTCTAGAAGATCTATAAACCATATAATTGTCCACATCATATTTTTATCAAATGGTCATCAAGAATTATTTATGTTATTTTATAACTATTGTTTATTGTATTACAATTGTTTTTTTAATATTTAAAAATATTTTAATTATAATATAATTTTTATTTATGCAATTCAAAAAAAAAACAAAACTGCCGCTTTTTATATATATTCATAATAACAGCACCATCTTCCGACCAGTCCGTTCGTTTGTGTGAGTATATAATCTGCTCTTGCTACTCATATCTACTCATACTCAGGGACATGGTGTTCTGTAGGAGACTACTTTGTGATTACCTGTGATTACTTTTTGTCATACAAAAAAGTAGCTTTAAGCTACTTTTTCTAGCTCGTTTCGTGAGCGGGATAATAGTAAATATCTCCTGCGATAGTGGCGCCATAGGCGGTGACGCTAAGTACTTATCGGATGTATATTGAAGGTACTAAATAAAATATTTTATTTTTTTTAAACATAAAATATTAAAAGAAATAAATAAAACGAAAAGTGTTCAAATTAATGTTAGAAGGGTAGCTGTAGGGCTCGGCCGATAGAGATTTTTTAGATAATCTTTGCGAATAAAAATCCTAATGATGTAACATTTAAAATGTACATTATTTGCATTGAATATTATATTCATTATATACACATTATATTTTTGCTATTTAAAGCATTACCAATGCGTATAAATAATATATGCAATTGTACAAAATACATACATAGATAATAACATCATATATCACACATTTCAAACGAGGAACCATGTTAAATGCAAATTTCAACTTAGAATATTTTACAAAATATTCTATATAGACTCGCAATATATAAAATCATATAAGCGAGTACATAAATATTATGTTATATGTAAATACATACTGTATATATGCACAAATATTATAATTTATAATTGTATATATCATACACATTATATATATATATAATATACATACGCATATTGCTCTTTTTGTTATATAAATACGGCGAGTTTGAATGTTAATGCGTTCCGCCTCTCAGAATAACACGACAATCGAATTAGAGCGCATTTGTTAACGTAATTGATTCTAAACGACTTCAATCAAAATTATCCCCTGCATAACTTATGAATTGTGTGGCGTCGTTACATTGTACACCCGTGTGTGTGTGTGTGTGTGTGCGTGCACCCTTCTCCCTTAAATATACTTTAAGTCACTCTGTCATAAATATATGATATACACAATTGTATAGTGAAAATATAAAGGGAGTGCAGAAATCAGTGAAAAAATCTACATAATATTATTCGCGACAGAAATCAAATAATAATCCTGGACGGCCGGCGCGGCGCGGTGCCGGCAGAGTGTGGGTCTCATAACAAGGTTTCCGGATAAATTTTGATGAATTGCATTTTATATATAGTATTTATTGTTTAGCAGAATCAACTCAAATCACTGTATATAGAATTATATATTCTATTCGAACTGTTTTAGAGTTAATTTTTGCTGGCATATTTTGGTTATTATAGAACTGTTTCCGAGCTGGATTCGAACTATTTTGCCCTCTCGGATACAACTTTATACCAGCTGTATTTTAGTATAGGTTTCCAGATTTCTATCCAAGTCTCTCTAGCCAGTGGTTTTTGTATATTAAGTATAAATAATTGAGCTGTAATAAAGGGTGTCCCAATAAGAGTGTCCGATTTAAATTTGGCGTCATTTTTTTTTTGGCAAGCGGCAGCTCTGAAATTTGACATCTGTCATCTAAGATTGTTCCGATTATTAAATATGGAGCATTTTATCATTGTGAACACACATTACAAAAATGGAGAATGTTACGCTGAAACCACTCCCAAACTTCGCGTAATTTTCAGTAGTAAAACTTTACCAAATGTGTCAACAATTCGGGGAGTGATCAAAAAATTTGAGGAAACTAGGTCGATTATGGACGGCGAGTCACCTGTGCGTCGGCGTACTGGGCGGTCTCTCGAAAACATCGCTGTTGTTAACGAGAGTGTCGCCGAAAACCCGGGAACATCAATTCGGCATCGTTCGCAACACCTCCCGCTTTCGAGGAGAACGACGCCGCGCCTCCTAACGCGGGAGCTGTCCCTTCGGCCAT